>JAJIRX010000226.1:0-69858 GCA_023853785.1 Psilocybe azurescens | reverse complement strand
CCCGCACTAAACATCTCACCAAAGTGCAGCTTGATATGGCGCCATCCAGCTCTGCAAGCTGATAGGATCCGCTGAGATGTTTAGTGCGGGTGACTTTGTAATTGCCCAATACACAACACCCAATCAAATATTTATATTGATCAGTTCGATCTGAGGTAAGCTTGTAAGGCTTATTACAATAACTAGTTTAGCAGAGTACAGACTTAGATGATCGCTCTGGGGTGATCACTAGTAGCTAGAGAACACTTTTACAGGCTAGTACACACAAGGCACTTGGATAGTAAGGGTGATCTCTCTATATGAGGGCGATCACCAATATCAGGGGGATCGCTTTTGGGGGCGAGTGTACACGGGACACTTAACAGTTCTCTTTATAAAACCCAAACTCAAACTTTATCAAACACTATAAGCGATCACCCGTATTAACACGTAGTAGATCCTTAGCTCCTATAAACAACTGGGCACACTAGTCCACAGTCCTTAGTTTACTATAGGCAATGTCCTGAAAACAGTCGGATTTCTCTGACAGTCATCCCTAGTTACTATGAGCAATCACTAGTCTTTATAGGGTTCCCACCGTACTTAATAATCCCCAGGGCAGTCTTACTATAGGCAACGTCCTGAACAGTCGGAGTTCTCTGACAGTTGTCCCTAGTTACTATGAGCAATCGCTAGCCGTATAGGGGTCCAATCTGTACTTAACAATCCCCAGGGCAGTCCACGGATGACTTATAAAGCCTGCTTATCAAGTCTAATAGACCTGATGTTGAATATCACAATGGCAATCGCTCACGAAACCAGGTAGCGCCTAATTGCTTAAGGTGAACTGCAGTGTTAGATCTCTTATCACACAAATCACTAGTCCTCGAAGTGTTAACACTAGAATTCTTATTCAGAGTAAATTCTGATATCAAATCTGGTGTGTAAATTACTTGGTTCCTATTCTAAGATACAGGGCTGTTTTTATAGACTAAATAGATGCTTTGGCTTGTGATAATTGAAAGAGACTAAGAGAAAAGGAAGGAAATGGACCGCGTGCTGCCTAGCCTTTGCTGCACCAATTATAATAGTGGAAAGTACTAGTTTGCCTGGGCTACAGTGCTTATTTGAAGATAACATTGTTGTCCATGCGGCAGTGCCTTCTTGGGTAGCAATCACCCGACTTATTTTATCAGATGGCTCACGGCTAAGGCATGTCGGGACTAGATTGCTAGGGGTATATTTCCTAGGAAACCCTACCAAGGTTCCCAAGCACAGTTGCTATTGGTTTAGGACCTCCTGGAACAGCAGGTGCCCTTTATCATGAGGAAAGTTACCTCTAGTATTGTGTGGCGATCACTGGCTGGGCGATCGCTCACTCACGTTAGCTGCATTGCAAATTACAAGTTTTTATAGTCAGATCTAGTAGACCGCCACATGCTGAGTTGTACACAAGATTTCAATTGCTAATACATTCAGTCCATAGGGTGATCACCCATGTGGCACAGTGATGCCTGATCCCCAAGCAGTTGATCGCCTAATTTAGTGAACAGCCTTGTGAGGCCTGGACACAGTGATTGCTTTGCTAATTAATAAGGTTTTCATCACTTGGCGATCGCTTGGTAAGACACTGATGGGTGTTACCCCTTTTAAGGGCCAAGGTCATTTCTTAAGAGTTTCTTCTTTGCATGGGACTAATAGTATGATCAATGGAGCGGGCGACCGGACGCTTCGGTTAGGGTTGCTTTGATAGCTGTGTAGGAAACTAAAGGTGGTCTTTGATTTGTAGCACTGATTAATAGGCCACACTACACCTTAGTTAGTTTGTAAGGTCTATTACTCTTGTTGGCCCACTAGGAAGTAAAGTCTCAAAGCCTAATAGTCTGGCGTTTCTCCTACCCTTCACTAGTATAATGTACTAGTTTATTACAGATAACAATCGCAAAAATAAGGGCCTCTGTATCTCACTATGAATTGTAAGCTCAGAATGGTTTACACCCTTTCACCGGACATTGTAAACTGGGTCGGAAACATGAATTATTGTTGAAAATAGTGCATGCCGGGCCCAGGAATTTTGCAATGGGGCAGGAATATGTCCGAATAGTGCCGGACATTGTAAACCTGGTCGGAAACATGAATCATTATTGAAAATAATGCATGCCAGGCCCAGGAATTTTTGCAATGGGGCGGGAATATGTCCGGAATAGTGCCAGAAATTGTAAACCAGGTCGGAAACATGAATTATTATTGAGAATAGTGCATGCCAGGCCCAGGAATGTTTGCAATGAGGCAGGAATATGTCCGGAAACATGAATTATCATTGAGAATAGTGCATACTGTGCCCGGAAATTTCTAAAATAGGGCAGAAATATGTCTGGAAACATGTATTATCATTGACAAAGTGCAGACTAGGCCTAAAAATTTTTGTAATGGGGTGCAAATATGTCCGTAAAAGTGCTGGACATTGTAAACCGGGTCAGAAACATCAATTACAGTAGCTCAAAAACTGTCCCAATGTTTGGCACTTTCTCACTAATTGTTTAATAACTTGGGAAATAAATTATGTAAAAGTCTGAAAATATTATATGTTATAATATAACATGTGACTAACATATTTCTCACCAAGGTCACATGATTGTAACAAAAACTGATTAAGTAATGGAATTTACAAAATAATGAAACATTGGGACAGTTTTTGACCCTATAAAATAATAGCTTTACATGCTTGTAGATAGCCAAATTGCTTTGTATAAATTGTGAGAAAATTAAACATGGTCATGTGACACTATTTGTACACATTTGCAATGTTGAATTCAAGTTCAACCATCTTTCTCTTTAACCACCACATCATGAAGCCTGCAACACCTTCTCAGTACAATTCTGTCCTCAATCTTCTTGAAGAGGGCTATTCTCTTTGTCAAATAGAGTCTAAAACTGGTTTGGGAAAGTCTACTGTTGGAAGAATCAAGAGGGAAGTGGATGCCAACAAAGAAAACCCCAAAACAACAAAGGTGGACGTCCCTCCAAGCTTACTCCCAAGGATAAACAGGTCCTTTTTGTCAAATCAAAACAGGAAAGCTGGACAATGCTGTCCAGGCAACACACTTCATCAATGATGCTATTCTCTCTCCTGTTTGTGCCCAAACATTCAGAAATGCCCTCAAAGAAAACAACTTCCGCTCTGTTGTTAAATCAAAATGGCCCCTCCTCAAGGCTATCCACTGTCAAAAATGCCTAAAATTTGCCCAGAATCATGTTGGCTGGACTGTGGAGGATTGGAAAAGAGTACTCTGGTCAGATCAAACAAAAATCAGCAGGATTGGCTCAGATGGAAGGGTCTATACATGGAAACCCAAGGGTGAAACAATCTCAGATAGAACAACATCACCAACTGTCAAGCATGGAGGGGCAACAATCTCATGGTATGGGGTTGTATGGGGTGGAATGGTGTTGGAACACTCACTGAGGTTGAGGGGAAGATGAATGCAGACCAATACTGTGAAATTTTGGAGCATGGGGTGGATGAGAGCTTTGACAACTTGGAGATGGCAGAGGGGAAAAGGATTTTTCAGCAGGATAATGACCCCAAGCACACCTCCAAAAAAAGCTCAAGAATGGTTTTTGGCCAATGATGTTGAAGTTATGGAGTGGCCACCCCAATCCCCTGATCTCAACCCCATTGAACACCTTTGGGTTTACCTCAAAAGGAAAATGAACACCTATGAGACACCACCCAAGGGAGCATTTGAATTGTGGGAGAGATTGGCAAAGGAATGAACTGAAATACCTTCAGAAACATGCCAAAGGCTTATAGAAAGCATGCCAAGGAGAATGGAGGCTGTTATCAAGGCAAAGGGAGGCCATACTAAGTACTAAATAAAGAGTCAAAAACTGTCCCAATGCTCTATTATTTTGTAAATTTCATTACTTAATTAGTTTTTGTTAAAATCATGTGACACTGGTGAGAAATATGTTAGTCACATGTTAAAATATAACATATAATATTTTCAGACTTTTACATAATTTATTTCCCAAGTTATTAAACAATTAGTGAGAAAGTGCCAAACATTGGGACGGTTTTTTGAGCTACTGTATCATTGAGAATAGTGCATGCTGAGCCCAGCAATTTTTGCAATGGAGCAGGAATATGTCCAGAAACATGTATTATCATTTACAAAGTGCAGACCAGGCCTAGGAATTTTTTAAATGGGCTGGATATATGCCTGGACATATTCTGGACATGGTAAACTAGGTCAGAAACATGAATTATCATTGAAAAATGCAGACCACACTTGGGAATATGTCCGGATATATATTGGGTATAGCAAACTGGGTCAGAAATGTGTATTATTATTATTGAAAACAATTCAGGCCATGTCTGGGAATTTTTAAAATGGGCTGGAAATATATCTGAACAGATGGCAAACATGGAATTATGGGTTGAGTAGGCATGGAAATGTACAAAATGGTTTGTAAAATACCCCAGAAACATGGATTATCATTGACAAAAACTCATACTGAGTGTGGCAAGAGGTTAAATAGCCTGTAAACATGTCTGATCAGGTCAATATGGACTGAGTCTTGAAACATGTATAATTGTCTGTCAACTATTCCAGACATACAGATTATAATTCTAAAAAGCGAAATGGGGTAGAAGTTCTTGTGCAATTCATTGTAGTATCTGACTGCTACTATTGCAATTAGTATCAATAACTCATTTTATCTGTGTTAATTAACCTAACTATAGACATATTGGTCATTTCAGTTCAAGCTGCAAGCTGCAGCTGCTTTTTACTTTTTTCCCTGGTTATTCCACTCTTTGTATAATTTCTTTCATGAGTTACAAATGGCAGTAACAATCAGACTTTTACTTGCTTGTTTCTCAATCTTCTCTGTAACTTTTATGACCACCATCAGTTTTTGTTTTGAATGCAACCACACTCTTGTTTTCATTAAATACCAGTATCCAACCAGCAATAATTTTATCAAGTATGCATCCATGTCAATCTGCTTAATAATGTTAACAATCAGCAGAAATGTCTGTCAGTTCTTTTTAGTGCTTGACATGAATTTTAGAATCCATGCAATGGGAAGGCAGGCATGACACTAACAAGCAGCACTGCACATGCTTTCTCCTCCACATATACACATTCACCACCCATACTTACAGTTCATTCGCACAACTCATTTCACTAACTGACACCTTGCCTGGGGAAAGTATAGAAGGAGGAAAATAATGGGCGATAGAATAGTATGCACTTGCTAACCAAATTTACACTCTCATGTGCACCTACAACCTGTACCCTTTCAAGCCCTGGCCAGGTGTAGAGACTGTGATAAGACAGAGTACAGAGCAGAGCAGTTGAAAGGGGAATGAGTGTACAAAAGATCATTGGACTGTGTTCTACATTTCAGCACATGAGCTGAGTCTTCTTATTGATTATACATATACCAGAACATGATTGTGGAATATATTCCATGTTTCTGAACCCAGTCAAAGCAATTTTGCACCAATTATACATGTTTTAAGGCTGAGTCTATATAAACTTGATCAGACATGTTCACAGGCTATTTAACCTCTTGCCACACCCAGTATGAGTCTTTGTCAATGATAATCCATGTTTCTGGGGTATTTTACAAACCATTTTGTACATTTCCGTGCCTACTCAACTCATAATTTCATGTTTGTCATCTGTCAAGACATATTTCCAGCTCATTTAAAAGATTCCCAGACATGGTCTGAATTGTTTTCAATAATAATACACATTGCTGACCCAATTCAGCATGTCTAGCACTTGTCTGGACATATTCCTGCCCCATTACAAAAATTCTTAGGCCTAGTCTGCACTTTGTCAATGATAATACATGTTTCCAGACATATTTCTGCCCTATTTTAGAAATTTCCGGGCACAGTATGCACTATTCTCAATGATAATTCATGTTTCCGGACATATTTCTGCCTCATTGCAAACATTCCTGGGCCTGGCATGCACTATTCTCAATGATAATTCATGTTTCCGGACATATTCCTGCCTCATTTCAAACATTCCTGGGCCTGGCATGCACTATTCTCAATAATAATTCATGTTTCCGACCTGGTTTACAATTTCCGGCACTATTCCGGACATATTCCCGCCCCATTGCAAAAATTCCCGGGCCCGGCATGCACTATTCTCAATAATAATTCATGTTTCCGACCAGGTTTACAATGTCCGGCACTATTCCGGACATATTCCTGCCCCATTGCAAAATTCCTGGGCCCGGCATGCACTATTTTCAACAATAATTCATGTTTCCGACCCAGTTTACAATGTCCGGCACTATTCCAGACATATTCCCGCCCCATTGCAAAAATTCCCGGGCCCGGCATTCACTTTTTCAATGATAATTCATGTTTCCGGACATATTTCTGCCCCATTTCAAAAATTCCTGGGCTTGGTCTCAGCATTTTTCAATGATAGAGCCTATGTTGTACTACATTACCTGTGCCAAATTTTATTTACATCCCTGTGTCCAGTACAATGTTGCAGCCTATGTATACTCCTCAAATCTTATCTGTTTTTAATGATTATAGGTTTGTTTGAATCAGATTTCCGTGCCTATTTTTGTGCTATGCAGTAGCCTGTGTCCCCGGTTCCGGTCCCGGTCCCAGTTCCAGTTCCAGTTCCAGTCCAAGGCTAAATACAGCAAAAAATTGGAAATTTACAACCCACATATATCACTCAATTTGTCTCCGTTTTGGCTCTTTCCAGGCTTGTTTTGATTGGAATTTTGTCCCGATTTTTTCATGCGTTTTAAATCCGGGACCGGGACCGGGGCGGCACTCATTTCCGCCCTGCCCCGGGGCCAAATACACAAAATTGGGTCATTACAACCATTATATCTCCCTCAAATCCTGTCCGATTTGCATGATTCTGGGCTTGTTTAAATCGCATTTACAGTCCGGTTCTTTCCCGGTTGCTCACTCATAATTTATTATGGTGTGTGCACCAATGCTTGTCAATTCATTGCAAAAGTAAGGCTTTACCAGATTCCTGTAGACACCCCAGAGCCACAGAATGTATGCCGGACAGCCTGAAAAATGCCTGGGTATGAGCCATTGGGCGGATTTACTGTACCATATCATATGGTACAGTGTAGGCTGCCCAAAATGGAAGGGAAACATTCACTGGTTCAGAGGGACCACTGAACCCATATGAAATGTTACACTGTAACTGTACTTTCTATCATATCATATGTTACAATGGTACATATCTAGCTGTCTCATATGGTATTTATTGCACAGGATCGATACTGACTGAACATAGGCAGGACCATTATCGGTCACCAGCTCCCGCATTCGGATCCTGCAACACCATAGAGGCTTTGTTATTAGAATGATGCCGAATCACGGCCTTGGTTAATGTGAGAAATGGCAAGCCTAGGAGCATATCATATGATGCATTCTCCAGCACCTGCACTTGCATAAAGAAGGTTGAGCCGTTGATGACTAATTTCATATCTTGCAGCAGGCCCAAGGATGTGTCCTTAGACTGGTTGGCTGATTCAAGCTGGACCAGCTGATCTCGTTTCAGCAGCAGCAAGGTGCGTTCCCATATTTCCCTGCTTAGGCCTATTATTTGAGAACCGCTGTTGATGACTGCTTCTGCAGGTACCGATCCGTCAATTAATACATCAATGCTCCTCAGAGACTTGTAGTGATTTGCAACAATCACGTTGTCCAGTGTGGAGGGAAGCACATTATGAAACAAGGCAATCTTGGTAGTATTTTCTTTTAGTGGTGCGTGATTGGGGACTCTGCGAGTTACCACCAGATCTTTAAGAATTTTTCTTACATCTGGTGCTACCACCAATAGCTGTCGTAGTGACAGCACCACTGTGCAGTTGAGGCTCATGTCTACTACATCCTTGGTGGCTTCTACGTCCTCAGCTGGGGATACATATTTGTACTGTGGCTGAGCTGCATATTCCAGAGTCTGTTCTGGTGGCACCTGAACTTCTACAGACGTGTGTACAATGTTTGGTTTCTTTGGTTCTAACGCATCTGAATTGTTGTTACACGCATGGTTGTTGTTTTTGGCAGCCTGACTCCATTCTTTTTGGGTGTCAGCCAACTGTTTTGTCATACTACGTGTTTGTGGTCAGGTTTTGAGCTGTTCCCATTTTTCTTCAGCCCTCTTCTGTGCTTGTATGGCCAGCGCTTCAAGGATCTGTAAGTTCTCAATTTCTTTGAAGGGAATGTTCTCAACTTCCTTCTTGTTGTCTTCTGCTAATTCTGCGCATGGCTGTGGTTCTTTGTTGACCTTTACATGTAGGGTCAGCGACCTCCTGTATATTTGGCGGATACAGTTGTGCTTGGTTATGGATTTGCTTTGTACCAGTTGTTGAGTTTTTCCATTAGGTTCTTGCTGTCCATATAGCGAGGAACTCAGCGTCCATCCAGTAGCACTATTCAATTGTTGTCATCCCTTTGCAAAGTCCCTTACTAATGTATTCAACGACTTTGGGACATTCATTATGGAAGTGGTTTGGGTTTCTGCAGAATATACAGTCCATGTTTCTCGGCTTGCTACTGGATGTGCCTTGAAATCTCCTTTTCTCTGGCATTTTATTGATCATTGCACTCATAAGAGTTAAGATCTGTGGAGCTTGTTCCTTGTTCGCTGCCATCAATTCTAGCAGCTTTGTCATATCGAATGTATTTGGCTGTGTAGCCTGTTCTTGAGATGTGGGGCGAGGCTGCTGCTGGGGCTGATATGCCTCTTGTATAACCGGAACCGTTTTCATCCAAAATTTTCTTCATTATGTTGGGGCAGGAGGCTATTTCCACCCCTGCTTGATACACCTTCTTTAGGCTCCACAATTTCTTTAGTGCGTGATCTGGTTCTTTAATCTGCAGTCTCACATCAATCTTCTCCTGGAAGCCAGGCTGCAATCCCCTCATGAATAACTCTCCTTGATTATTCACCACTTTTTGGGGTCGCGCACCATGTAATCTGTGATGCCTGTGAATTCCCTGTAGTAGGTACCAAGCTCAAATTGGTCTTTAATTGGTTTCTTTGCTTGTTTTATAATCAGGGCATTCAGATCATCGATGGTAAATTTTTCCTCTTCCTCAGCACCAGGATACATTTCAAACAGCTCCTCTTTGAACTGTTTCCAACTTTTGGTTTTGTAGGCTGGCCTATTTTTCCACCAACCCCTCTCTTTCTTACTCTGCATGTAGCTAATAGCAGCTTCGATTGTCTGTTCATTGGTTAACTTGCATGCGGTTGCCCAATTCTCAACGTGTTTCAAGAAACGGTTTAATTTTTCCACGTCTCCATCAAACTTGGGAGCGTTTGTATCCGTATCATTGGGCATATGAAGGGTTTTTCCGGCAGTTACAACGACCAGAGCAACAGGTGAAGGTAACTCCAATTCTAAGTTTTCATCCGGGACTCGTACCGGCGTTCTCGGTTCGTCTAAGTTAGGCATTTGGAATAGGTGTATCGGCTGAACGTTTTGAAACCTGTTTCTTCAAGTGATCTGTCTCTGACCGATCTTCTTCTTTGATTGGTCCAGACAGCAGGTCTCAATCTTGGTCGAAATGAGTTGTCTATTTTTGCAGAACTTCCTGACTGGTCGTGTACTTTACAGTGCCCCCATTTTCCGTTGGACTCCAACGGACTTTCACCGGACCCAGCCAATTCCAATGGACAGTCCATTGGACATCCAATGGACAGTCCATTGGACATCCAATGGATTCCGTTGGACTTGAGAAAATTCCGGTACCAGTCCAGTCAGAGTCTGGCCAAATTCCGGTCAAAGTCCGGTCAAGTCACTTCAAGACAGAAAACAGGTGGACTGGCTGGACTATCCAGTCCGTTGGACTTCCAGTGGACTTCCAGTGGACTCTCAGCACTTAATTAGACCAGATCCAAGAGTGCTCTGTCCAGTGGAGTCCAGTGGATGTCCAGTGGATGTCCAGTGGATGTCCAGTGGATGTCCAGTGGATGTCCAGTGGATGTCCAGTGGATGTCCAGTGGACTGTCACTGGTTTAATTGCAGACTTGGGAGGGGAGTTAGGGACAGTAGCAATGTTCTTGGAAGCTTTGGGAGCCATATTAAGGAAGCTAGGTCACTAGGATAATACTTCAATCTTATCTTTAATTCATGTAACAATGTAATATAATATATTGAAAACTATATACTACATTATTATCTGACTTTGTGAATTTCACTAAGTCCAACTTTAAATTCACATGGAATGGAATCCAATTGGATTCCAACTGGAATACTTTAATCTTAGCTTAAATTTATGTGACAATGTAATATAATATATTAAAAACTAAATACTACATGATTATATACAGGTAAAAATAAAATAAAAACATAATAAAAAAAAACAAAAAAAAGAAAAACAGAAAGAAAGAACGGAAAAAGGGGGCGGAGGGTACATTGGTGGTGCCGTCGTCCATGTTATCGACATCGTGGTCGGCCGTACCCGTCGTTGTATGTGTCGGTGTCGCCGTTTGGTGTTGTCGTCGACCGTACCCGCCGTGGTACGCGTTGGTGTTGTCCGTACGTGTTGTGGTATGTGTTGCTGCCGTTGTCGTGTGTCGTGGTTGTCTCCCTGTCGTCCTCACTGTCGCTGTGGTGGTACGTGTCGTCGCGGTCCGTACCCGTTGTGGTACATGTCGGTGTCGTTGTCCGCTGTGCCTCTCCTGGCACCCGTCGGTCCCTTCGTCGCTGGTCGTCAGCGGTCTGTACCTGTCGCGGTACATGTCAGTGTTGTCGTTGTGTTGGTGTTGTCATTGTGTTGGTGTTGTTGTCGCGTGTTGTCGTCACCGTGGTGGTATCCGTCGGTGCTGTCGTCGCTGGTTGTCCTTGTCCTCGCCCTCACCATCTTCGCCGTCCATGTCCACGTCCTCGCCCACGCCCTCGCCTCGCCGTCCACGCCCATCGCCCTTGCTGCCGTCCTCGTCCTTGCCGCCATTCTTGTCCTTGCCGCCGTTCTTGTCCTTGCCGCTGTACTCGCCCTTGCCACTGTACTTGCCCTCGCCGTCGTCCTTGTCCTCGCCGCTGTACTTGTCCTCGCCGCTGTACTTGCCCTCGCTGTCATCCTTGCCCTCGCCGCCCGTCCTTGCTCTTGCCGCCGCTCCTTGCTCTTGCCGCCGCTCCTTGCCCCTCGCCGGCCGTCCTTGCTCTTGCCGCCGTCCTTGCCCTCGCCGCCGTCTCCTTGCTCTTGCCGCCGTCCTTGCTCTTGCCGCCGCTCCTTGCTCTTGCCGCCGTCCTTGCTCTTGCCGCCGTCCTTGCTCTTGCCGGCCGTCCTTGCTCTTGCCGGCCGTCCTTGCCCTTGTCCTGGTCCACGCCGGTGTCTTGTTCCTCACCGTTGTGGTCGTGGTCCTAGCCATCGTCCTCGCGGTCCTCGCCCTTGCCCTCACCCCTCGCCCCTTGCCCTCACCCTTGCCCTCACCCTTGCCCTTGCCCTTGCCCTTGCCCTTGCCCTTGCCCTTGCCCTCACCCTTGCCCTTGCCCTCACCCTCAGCGGTCTCGCCGTGGTCCTCGTCCACGTCCTCGTTGTCGCTGTCGCAGTTGTCCGCGTCCTCGTCCTCGTCGGGTGTGGCCGCCGTAGTCGTTCTCATCCTCTGTCGCATCAGGTTGGCTCTCGCCTGGCTCCGACCGACGAGGCGGTGGTGGTGGTGGAAGGAAAAAGGGTTGGGGTCGGAATCAACAACGGACCGACGTGGCATCAATATGTCACGCTAGCGTGTTGTTGTTTGTCCTGTGCCGAGCAGTGCCGAGAATTTTGGCCGCATCACTATCTATTTAACTAATTTTATTATTTTCCATAAGCCTTTGTGGCTCAGTTGGTTTATCCCACTTGCGTTCGGCATTCTCCAATGCCCGAGTTCAATTCTCGTTAGTGTCTTTTTTTTCTATACTGGTATAAATTATAATAAAAGGACATCCGTTGGACTTCCATTGGAATTCCGTTGGACTTGTCCACTGGAATTCCAATGGTCATGTCCGGTGGGATTCCAATGGACTTCCATTGGACTTCCGTTGGACTTCTGTTGGTCCTGTCCGGTCATTTCCAGTGGACAGTCCGCCTGGACAGTCCATTGGACTTGTAGTCCGGTCGGACTTTCACCAGAATCTCACCGGAATCTCACCGGAAATTTTCAGCAGTCCTAGACCAGCAAAATTGTCATTCTGAATATAGAAAGTCCAACGGAGTCCAACCAGAGTCCAACCAAAAAATGGGGGCCGTATAAAGACCTCGACTGGTCCGACTTTCCGGTCCAAAACTGTTCTATATCTGAATCTGCCATATCAACTTTGGGGTTTTCTTTGTCTTAGAACCTTTGGTGGCAGATATTTTTAATGCAATTAATACCAAATTCTAGAACCCCCTGCGGTGGGCTCCAGTTGTAATGCTTGTTGTTGGTTCAGGCTGAGACTATGTCTCACAGATGGTGGCTAATTCCGTTAGTCACCAGTAAGGGTAATAGAATTTTAGTATTGATTCAAGCTTGTATTACTAGTCACTGTAGTAATACAATTTATTGTCAAATGATGGGCACAAGCTGAGGATGAGTGTAATAAACAACTAAGCAAGTAGTTGTCGAGCAATTAACTATTCTTCACACAGGAAGATTATCAACAAATGGCTGCTAGATTTCACTGAGGAGTCCTGGAGCTATTTTCCCTACTGTTTATATACCTTTTCTACTATTGTATTCTATTATTTACACTATTTCTATCTATGTAGATTCTCTTTTATTGATGAAGCCATGGCACTTAAATATAATCCGTGTATTTAATTCTGATCCACTTCGGTTTAACAATACTTTGATATTTCTTTTCTGGGTAATTGTCTGGATGGCCGGATCGAGATGTATTCATTGTATAGGCACATCTTTGGTCCCTTTTACCCTGGCTCACTGGGTATGTTTCTTTTCCTCTTTTGTATATGTGACATTTGGGTCTCACATTATCAATCTACTCCATAATGCAAAGCCATACTTTGCTATGGCCAGCAGATGTAAATGAGGACAGGTTTTTTACTGTGGCAGGGGTGTACAGGGTGTGCTGGGGCATGCAAAACTGGAGCATGCAAGGAGTGTGCAGGGGCTGGGGCATGCATATCTGAGGATGAGCATGTTGGACAATATTACTGCTGGGGCATGCATGACAATATAACAATAGTATCAAGTAATATATTTCTCTTTAAAAGGCTCTGCACCCACTTTAAATATAAGGCCATAATAAATTGGCTAAGTCAGAGGGAGTTACATAAAGTAAGTATCCCTACAATAGTGTCTGCAGCCCTGTTTAAAATATTTTCTTCAGGATTCATGTTTTGTGAGAGTCTGTTTAATTACATTACTAAATTTATATCTTCAGTTCCGCAGATGATCTCACCTTGTCTTCATCCACACTGTAGACATGCACGAAGTGCTTTGTTAGAGCCTGTAATGAGATTTTATAAATCACACTAAGTTGACAACTACTAAGTCCCAACCAAATATTAGATGTCTAACCTCATCAGTGTCTACACCGTAGACATCAGCAATACACCTAATCAAGTCCTACATAGCAAAATATGAAAGATAATAGTGAGACTTTAATGTTGATCAAGCTGGAAAATGAGGCTAACCAGTGCCTACTCCGTAAATGCGAATGTTGCACATTGTAACAGTCTGTTGAACCCAGTTAGGTTAGATGCTGGTAATCTAGTTGTTCAGTCAAAGGGAAAGTAAGTTCAAACCTTGTCTGCATCTACATGGTATATGTGGGCAACGTGCTTGGTCAGCTCCTATATAAACAAAGAAACAATGTCTGATGTCAGTGATGTACAGTAGCTCAAAAAACTGTCCCAATGTTTGGCACTTTCTCACTAATTGTTTAATAACTTGGGAAATAAATTATGTAAAAGTCTGAAAATATTATATGTTATAATATAACATGTGACTAACATATTTCTCACCAAGGTCATATGATTGTAGCAAAAACTGATTAAGTAATGGAATTTACAAAATAATGAAACATTGGGACAGTTTTTGACCCTATAAAATAATAGCTTTACATGCTTGTAGATAGCCAAATTGCTTTGTATAAATTGTGAGAAAATTAAACATGGTCATGTGACACTATTTGTACACATTTGCAATGTTGAATTCAAGTTCAACCATCTTTCTCTTTAACCACCACATCATGAAGCCTGCAACACCTTCTCAGTACAATTCTGTCCTCAATCTTCTTGAAGAGGGCTATTCTCTTTGTCAAATAGAGTCTAAAACTGGTTTGGGAAAGTCTACTGTTGGAAGAATCAAGAGGGAAGTGGATGCCAACAAAGAAAACCCCCAAAACAACAAAGGTGGACGTCCCTCCAAGCTTACTCCCAAGGATAAACAGGTCCTTTTTGTCAAATCAAAACAGGAAAGCTGGACAATGCTGTCCAGGCAACACACTTCATCAATAATGCTATTCCCTCTCCTGTTTGTGCCCAAACAGTCAGAAATGCCCTCAATAAAACAACTTCCGCTCTGTTATTAAATCAAAACGGCCTCTTCTCAAGGCTATCCACTGTCAAAAACACCTAAAATTTGCCCAGAATCATGTTGGCTGGACTGTGGAGGATTGGAAAAGAGTACTCTGGTCAGATCAAACAAAAATCAACAGGATTGGCTCAGATGGAAGGGTCTATACATGGAAACCCAAGGGTGAAGCAATCTCAGATAGAACAACATCACCAACTGTCAAGCATGGAGGGGCAACAATCTCATGGTATGGGGTTGTATGGGGTGGAATGGTGTTGGAACACTCACTGAGGTTGAGGGGAAGATGAATGCAGACCAATACTGTGAAATTTTGGAGCATGGGGTGGATGAGAGCTTTGACAACTTGGAGATGGCAGAGGGAAAAGGATTTTTCAGCAGGATAATGACCCCAAACACACCTCCAAAAAGCTCAAGAATGGTTTTGGCAAATGATGTTGAAGTTATGGAGTGGCCACCCCAATCCCCTGATCTCAACCCCATTGAACACCTTTGGGTTTACCTCAAAAGGAAAATGAACACCTATGAGACACCACCCAAAGGAGCATTTGAATTGTGGGAGAGATTGGCAAAGGAATGAACTGAAATACCTTCAGAAACATGCCAAAGGCTTATAGAAAGCATGCCAAGGAGAATGGAGGCTGTTATCAAGGCAAAGGGAGGCCATACTAAGTACTAGATAGAGAGTCAAAAAACTGTCCCAATGCTCTATTATTTTGTAAATTTCATTACTTAATTAGTTTTTGTTAAAATCATGTGACACTGGTGAGAAATATGTTAATCACATGTTAAAATATAACATATAATATTTTCAGACTTTTACATAATTTATTTCCCAAGTTATTAAACAATTAGTGAGAAAGTGCCAAACATTGGGACAGTTTTTGAGCTACTGTATTTAGTTTGGGTGCAAAATTCTAAAGAAATCTGTAGATGAACTACAGGTCAATCTACAATGTACACATTTAAAATGCCTTTGTACTTGAACTATATAGGAACCTTGTAACTCATCACATAATTGATATGTTTTACATCATACAAAGAACCTTTGTATTTTGGATACAAATTGATCCTGAAGGTCATTTAATATTTGAGCTATAAGTTGGCTAACAAAGGAACTTTGTATTTAAAATAAGAATTCATATTCAAAGGTCCTTTGAAGATTTCCTGAATTTAAAATACAGAATCTCTTTGAAGATAGGTATGTATATAAAATATTTGGGTGCCAAAGAGAGTGTCCCAAATTTAATATATAGTGGGCTCTACAAACTCACTTTTTATTTAAAATATTAGATGTCTTACAAAGTTCCTATGTAGATTGACATATATGTAAAATCTTCTGCTAAATTCAAGTTTCCCTCCCATAAGATATATCTTACAACCCTAATTTTACCCCTCCAAAGGTCACTCAAATATTGAAGCTCCTGATGTTTGATATACACCAGCAGGTATCTCACTCCCTGCTACCAATTGCATCAAAGATCATGTTAGTCTTGTGTGCTTGCGTTATTTGTCTTGTGATAGTCCTATTTGGATAGTACTCTTTGCAATAAGAGTCCCGATGGTGGTCTGAGAGGTTATAATTAAAGGAGATGATAAAGCTGGGAGGCTATGCTAATCAATTAATTGTCATCATCATTTTAGGTAGAAATTTGTAGAATATATGGCTCAACACACTGGCAGGATTGTGGGATTGTCCCCATTGAGGAATGGGACTTAGGGATTGTCATGGGTAACCCATAATTTTTCACGGGTTTTTGGTTCACAGTCGTGTAGCTCTCGATATTTAGAAAATTTTGCAATTTTTTTGTGGAAATCGGTTGAGAAATGACTGAGCTACACCTGTACCAAGTTTGGAGAGAATTGATTGAGAATTGAGCTCACGGCATGGCCATTTCCGGGCCGATATCACCAAAAATGGACAATTTCCCAAATTTGGATGACCCGCGACGACAAATCGGGGTGCCATGCCATCAGCAGTCAAGCTTCCGGGCTCAAACTTGCTGGAGGTGTAGCTCAGTCATTTCTGCACCGATTCGGATAATTTTTTTGTTGTGATCGCATTGACTAGCTCTACACGATGATTTATCTAAACCCTTCACTTACTTGCGGGTTACCCTTGACAATCCCTAATGGGACTACCTCCAAATTCACATCGTCTCCTGTCCCCAACTGATTATTGTGCATCTATGGAGGGTGAGACAAGTGCTTTAATTTATTAGAAGTCAGGAGAACTCGCTATGGCTGCAACATGTTGAGTTTTACCTTGGGAAACCTTTATGTCTTTGATGTCACGTTTGACCTCAGCTATGTCACACTTGATGTCAGCCATGTCCCGTTTAACTTCAGCCATGTCATCTTTCAAATTATCCATTGCACGTGTAAACCATGCAGGCTCTATTTCTCCATCTAAGTGGCATTATTTAGATAATAAAATTATAAGAATATTTTGAGACAAACTTGTGGGGTCAATTTGAGCCATTATCTTTGCATTATACATAGTTGCTTGGTAAACATCCTCCTCAGTGACTTCCATTCTCGCTAAGTGATCATCACTACCTTTCCCAACAATGCTCACAATTGGACTTACAGTAATGGGCCATTACCTCTGATTGAAAGACTTTGGCGCTGACGATGTCTGTGCTACTGGGCGGATCTGAGGGTGCAGGTGGTAGCTTGACATACCGTTGGGAGCTTAGTTGGGGAGAGTTATTGGCGTCATGGTGATGAAGAACAAACGGTGAACGGTGAGAGTCACTGTCCGAGTGGACACACCTTTCCGCACGCCACTCGACAATGTCACATCACATGGAGTCAGTCGTGTTCGCTTCCTCCAGTTCTCAATCGTCCGATGCCCTCTCTTTCTTTTCTTTCTTACATAAGTGGTTACTCCCATTTGCAGGCTCAATAGAAGTCGTTTAACGTTCTAAAAGTTTTTCTGAAGCTATGGAGCTGAGGAGGCAGAAATACACTGATTGCCCGTCGGTTTAGTGAGTATTTCTCTACTCAGTTCGCTCTATTCCTTCCTGACTACTTATTCCAACAGCCCCATACGACCAATGGTTCCCCACGTACATCGACCCAACCTGGAAGATCCGACACCTCAAGCAAATCATTGTTACTAAATGTCTCAGCCTGCCTCTCGACCCACTCAAAGTTGCGCACAAAGCAACTGGTGTCCATCCACTGAGCTCTATCAGCTTTGTTCCAGATGAAAACCAGAGACCAGCTAGCCCCATCTAGTTCGCGGATGTTTCAGAAGTTAGGAAGAACACGAGCGTGGGAGGAGGGATTCTGCTAGCAAAGGAGACTGTAGAAGCAGGCTCGAGTTCGGGTGCTGGTGCGGTGGTTACTACGTCTGCTGGTGCCTCTGCTGATACCCCTGCTGATACCGCAGCTGCCAATAAAGAGGTGGCAGTAGAAGGTGTTTCCAGTGAGGGAGGATACAAAGAAGATGATGAATGGTGCAAAGACGTCGAAGACGACGATGGCATGCTCGCTAAACCGATGGGTGAGCATGTAGGTGTGGGTTTCAGAGGTCATGTGGGGCTCCCTGGTCTGCCTGTCCCGCCGAACGACAGCGTCAAGGATAACGTCAAGGCGAAAGAGAAGAACAAGAAGATCAGCGCTCAGCAAACCCTCCGCATTCCGCCTTGGCTCATGTCTACCTCTCTCCCGTGGGACGACCCCACCGCGTACCCAGCTGTACTGGGAGGGCAGGATCTGCGCCCTCCGCGTCGTATGGCGCTCCGAGCTCCTGCTCATCTCACTGGATGCGTCGTCAGCGGTGTTATCGCTGGAAGCGGCTCTCTTTCCACACCTGGTGGTGCGGCTGCTGCCTCAGCCAGTAGGGGCGGGTTCGGTGGAGGCGGTGTGGAGTACGAGGTGTCAGTCTCATAGCCGGCACTGGTGCTGGCATTACAGCACCTGCACTCATCCCTGGTCCAAGAAGGCAAGCCTATTCGGATTATGCTCTGGGCATGCTGGATTTCTCGAGCTCAATGGTGGGCGGGGTGGGTGTGTGGGTGTCAGATCCAGCGGTTCCACTGTTCTCTGGTTCTTCGTCTGGGTCTGTTACGTGGTCGAATGCGGGTGGGCGGGTGAAGACGAAGTTTGAGTGCGGGGAGGATGGGTTGTGATTCGAGATGGGGTCGTTAATCTTTGCAAAACTCGAGATGTATGTATTGTTTTTTCTATTTTCCTATTCTTTTCTTGCGTCCTTCTGTCATTCCTATTCCCTTGCTCTCGCTTTCGTTTTTCGTTCGTTTCTTACTTTTACCTCTTTTTGTGTCCATCCACGTTTCGTCGGAGTGTCACGTGTTTGACATGTTGGCTGCGCCTCCGACCTCCTATCGCTCTTCCGAGGCGTTCAGGCCACCGGTTTCATTCTTCTTTCCTGTTTCATGTTCATTTATATCTAGTACTTCTTTTTTGTCAGAACTCTTTCCTCTTTTCCCTGACCAAAATTTTCAAACGAAATCTTTTCTTTCGTAATCTCAAAATTCCTATTTTTCACTATTATTTGAATCCACGTTGACAAATACACTTTAGGATCCAACAAAACCCACCTCCTGCCTCTCTTGTTGTTCCTCTTGCTCCGTGACTCCAGCCACCTCGCCCATTCAGTACATTCAAAAGCAAGTTATCGTAGCGGTGCCTCTGTCTACATGCAGAAAAACATTGTCCCATTGTGGTGTAGAGCGCAAAAGCGAACGAGGCTCACGACGGAGCACATCAGCACCACGGGGCAGCATGTCGACGGCCAAAGATCGGCGTCGGCATGACTGTGGAGACAACAATATTAGCGTGTAACGATGCTGCCCGTACCTGGTAGTTCAAGAACGCGGACTATTGGATGAGAGGGTGTAGGTGTGGATGACGAATGGCATCTTCGCCCTGCTGACGGGATAAACGGGTGCGTTTTTGTTTCCGTTTCGCTGTTTTTCTGGATTACTTCGTTTTGGGGGGAACTGATTATTGTGATGTAGTTGATCAAAGCGCCAGAAGTCAACCAAGTCCTGCCCGATCTGCCCATTCTCGGCGACCTCGTCCGGAACCTCTACGAGTGCCACTATGACAAGTTCTTCATCGCCCTCGGTGCGTTCCTTCCCTTCCCTTCCCCCCTCTCTCCCTCCATGATAATCCCCATCCCATCTCCCAACAGCAATCCTCGAACAAACGCACCTCCTGCCCCCACGCACGCTCTCGACACACACGCGCGCATACGCACAGCTCCTCGAGTAGTATGAGAGCCTCACACTGGAGAGCCTGAGCGCCGCGTTTGGCGTGAGCGTTGGGTTCGTGGATGCGTGCGTTACTTTCCTCTTTTCTTTTTCGGTCGCCGTCGCTGACTCTGCTTTGTCCCCCTCCCTCCTCCTCCTCTTCCCTCCCGCTTCGTATTTGCGTCTGTGTCCGTGCCGTGTTCGCTTCGTGCCCACCCACCCACAGCGATCTATCCCATTTCATATCCCTCTCTCGGCTCGCATGCAAGATAGACAAGGCGCACGGCCTTGTGCGCAGCACGCACCCGTCGCTCAAGAACGCGCAGTACGAGGCGCTCGTGAAGCGCGGCAACGTGCTGCTCGGGGAGCGTGCAGCGGCTGAGCAAGGTTTTGTATTAGGTGGAGGGGGTAGGATAGTGGGTGGGGGGTTGGGGGAGGGGGTGTACGAATACTATGGCCATAGCGCGATATGTTATAATTCGAGTCGAGATTTCGTTTTCGCTTTCGTTTTAAGTTGAGTTTTGAGCTGAGTCATTCCTTTTTTCCCGTTCGTTTCGTATAGTTTCGTATTGCCGTATGGCACTTTAATTCATCGTGAGGCGCTGAGCGCTGATATTGCGTACTCCAAGAAAGCTAGAGTACCTACACATCAGCAGGTCGTGTGGGGGCAACTAACTCACTTCATAATCCCTGCCCCTTGTTTCAGGATTTACTTTACTCGTCAGCACGTAGAGTGGATATTCCAGCGCTCACGTTGGGCAATCTCTCTACGGGATGCATGGCGTGCACGCATAAATGAACGGACTAGACAAGGTCGCGATGGGACACCTTTCTATTGAAGTGGAACGACGGAATGACGCAGAGTGCGTGAATAGGACGAAGACGGGAAGCTAATAGTTATCAATGGTGTTACGTGTATAGCTGAAAATTATAGCTGCAGTGAAGAATGAAGAATGACCCTGGAGACAGAAACGGAAACCCAATAATTCAAGAGAGAAATAACTATTCTAAATCGTGTAATAATTGCCGGCTGGCCCTGTATTCTGAATTCGCGACTGGATTAGAGTAGTGTAGATTATTATTAACGAACCTTGAAAACGAAGAGGCGTGATAACACAATCTTTAATGCTTCAAAAGACCCACCAAAGCCTGTGCGGCGCAGAAGGGACAACAGACCGTAACCAAGTGTCCTGATAAGGTAGCATAGACTACACTGCTGGCGCTGATCGCTGTATGTCAGACATACAGCGATTTATATACATGACTTATGTTACAATTGATGTATGTATGGTATACAACAATTATGTTTAGAAATAATACATCAATCAGACATATATTGTGTTCGGTAGCTGTATGTTAAACAAACGCTATTTCTGTTTCTAAGCTGTAAGTAAATAAAATACCGAATAAACAGAATTTATTTTCTTTGGCTGTTTGTCAAAGATACAGAATAGCTGTATATAATTACTGTATGTTTTACATACAGATATCGTGTATATAATTGCTGTATATTATACAAACATCACTTTTGTAAATATTGTTTTACTAACAGAATTTGTGTATATAATTCCTGTATGTAAACCTTACATCGAATATACAGTATTCGACTCACTGAGCGAGTCGATGAGTGCGCGAAGAATTCGCATTTCGAGCGCGACGGCGACTACACACAATAATAAACGATTGAATATATCTTTCTATTTCAATCGTTTATTATCGTTATTTTTTCCCACTGTTACAGTAACCACGGCGTAGATTTAGGGTTTCAAGAGCAGATCATGAAATGGAAACTCAATGATTCCAAAGAGACATAACTATTCTAAATAATGTATTGGGTAGCTGTAGTGCATTGCAAATTAGTACATGCTAGATTCCAACAGAATAATTACAATCAATTCGACTCGGTGTATTGCAGTTATTGCAGTTATTCTGATAAAACCATCGTTAGGAGAACGTCGTAGGAAATACAGAAACATATTAGAACTATATAGATGCACCATGAACCATGCATATCAGCGTAATCATTGAGCCGGAACTAGCCTTAAATTTGACGTCATCCTGTTCCTCGGGGTCCTTGCAAACTGCAATGGCGAACTCACACTCGCCTTCCCGTTCCTTACGCTATCTTTATCCCAACCAGCTTACTCAGGCGTCCTCACCGAGTCCACTCCTAAATCCTTTCTCTTCTCCTCCATATTCGGCTCTTCAGGTTCTTAATAGGCCAAACTCGGGCAAAGAGAAATGTCTGTGCCGGTCAGTGCACGTCAGTACACCCTTTGCACTGACATGCACTGACACAAATTTCTGAGAATATGTTTTATTTGTGGTATACGGGAAGATTCTTGACTGAATATCATAGAATAAGGTAATAATCATGTATAGAGGTATTTCTGTGGCAACTACGTAGTTTGGCGATTTCGATGGCTGTGTTGTGATCAAAAATCGTGGGAACGGTCAAAAATTGTCGAATCAATGACTTGTGGCTTCTTCATAGGCTGAGGCTCGGATATCTAAGAGGTATGGAAAATAGGAATGTGCTTTATCAGTATTTTAATCTCTTAAAAATAAGCACACTGTCTCTGACAGAAGTACTACAGCACATATAAGTTCTGATCGGCCGCGTTTGGTGGCTGTGCTGAAAAGCGACACCCCGTGGACGGGCGTCAAACTCGCGCACAAACTATAGAAGTGCTACGTACACCATAGTACGGCTATTAATCAAGTCTAAAAGTCATATCTAGCTCAATAAAATTGGCAGGAAATGACATAATATATCCATATCATAATCGAGAGAGCTAAACCATAATTGATAATGACTCGAAATGAGCCCATACATAATCAATCCAACGAACATTAGTTAATTAGTTCCTTAGTTAGCAGTAGAAAAAATGTCACATAAGTCATAATGGCGATACGACTGCAACGTCATTTTTCACAACCCAACCCGATTTTCCCTATATTATTCAATGCCTACAACGGCAAACGACTCCCCGAGCGACGATAACGTGCATGACATCAAGGCCTCAATATACAAACATTATCGCCGGAATGTCGACAGCGCACAAGATCACTATTACTGATAAGCAATCTTATGAACTCGTAACTGGAATGCAACCGTGTATTCAAACGCACACATTCTAGGAGCAGGAGAGGATCAGTACAGCACAGGTCCGGCGGGTAGGTATCTGGAGCTTCGAAAGCCTCGATGTGTAGCTCCGCATGTGAACATCAAGCTCCTCTTTGCTTGCAGGGCAATCAAAGGGGGTAGGAAATGCTGCCCGGTGTATTTCTTCTTCGTCATTCGCTGTTCTCGGGATGCATATCGGGGTCGCCGTTTTGTACCACGCGCAGGCCGTTTCCTTCTCCTATTAATGCCCACAAATCATGTCAATTGCCGTCTTTATTGATAATTGAACTATATATCTGTCATAATAATCACCTTTGAGGCTGATTTATTTTTCAATTTGCCGTCGTGATCACCAAGAGAAGTTTTCGACCAACTTCGAATGTAGTGTAGAATCCAAAAGAGAAGGAAATAGAAAATCTACAAACAATAGCTAATAACTGACAAACGAGCACATCTTGACAGCTCCGGTAACTTATTGGTATACAGACAGCGGTAATTTTTATAGAATAGCTCAGACGAGGAATACACGGACTGGCTGAGAGTGAAAACCGGCATGTACAATCGTGGCTTTTCATAAGCTCGGCATTGGTTGCATGGTGAATATGGAGCGTCCCTGGGATGGAAATTACCATACATGACTGTCATATTTGAAAGAAAATATGATATAATGGATAATGATGAACGTTCTGAGAGCGGAAACGACGAGGCAAGACAGTCAGTTCGGTGAAAACGGCTCAGAAAATGGTTTTTACGCACATCCTGTAAATAGAAAGTACGACGCATGGCAGTCAGGTTAGCAGGATCAACGTAGACATTCGATCCACTCGCTTTCTGAGAGTGGAAACGACCACGCGTGACAGTCAGTTTGTGATAAACAGCCCAAACTATGAATTCATGCACTTCCTGGATGCAAAACTGACGGCGCTTGACAGTCAGTTTGGTATAAATATCCCAGACCATTAATGCACGCATTTCTTGATCGCGGAACGGACGGCGCATGACAGTTAGTTTGAGATAATTAGTGCAGAGAACTGGATCACTCACCCACTGAGCGCAGAAACGACGATGCATGACAATCAGTTTGGTAGGAAAAAACTTAGACAATGATTTCGCGCACGTTCTAAAAATAGGAACAACAACTCATGACAGTCAGCTATGTAGGAACAGCTCAGATAATAGATTCACGCACAAACTGGGAACGTAAACGATGATGAATGACAGTCAGTTTGGTAGAAAAAATTCAGACAGCCAATTCACGCACGATCTGAGAGCGGAAATGACGATGCATGACAGTCAGTACCACAGAAACAGCTCAGAGAATGGCTTCGCGAACGTCCTGAAAGTTATCAGGACGCATGAAAGTCATTATGGCAAGAATAACTCAAACAATAGATTCGTGCACATCCTGAGAACAAGAACGACGATATGATAGTCAGGTTGACTGAATAATTCAGATAACCGATTCACGCACGGGGTGAGAGTGGTAACGACGATCAATGACAGTCAGTAGTAAGTACTGTAGAAACAGCTCAGACAATGGATTTACGAACTTGCTGATAGTAGAAACAATGAATAACGACAGTCAATGATCGAAAAAGCTCAGACATTTTATTTACGCACTGCCTGAGAGTGGAAAGGACGACCCATGGCTGTCGGTTTGGTAGAAATATCTCAGATAATCGATTCACTCACGGACTAAGAGTGAAAATAACGGTGTGTGACAGTGGGTAACGTAGAAATAGCCCAGACCATAAATTCACGCACAGTCTGAGAGTGAACATGACGGCGCATGTCAGTCAGTACTATGGCAAAGGCTTAGACAATAGTTTCACGCACGATTTGAGAGTGGAAATGACGATTCATAACAGTCAGTTTGGCAAGATCAGTGCAGATAATCAATTCACGTACAGGCTGAGAATGGTATTAATGACGGCGTCAGACAGTCAGTACTGTAAAAACAGCTCAGACATTTTATTCACGAACTTCCTGAATGTGGAAATGACGACATATGACAATCAGTTTGGTGAAAACAGGGCAGGCAATCAATTCACGCACAAACTGGCAGTTGAAATGATTGGTAGGAAGAACTCAGATGATCCGTTCACTCACCTACTGGGAGTGGAACAACGACGCATGACAATCAGTAGAAACCGTGCAGAACATACATTCACGCACCATCTGAGAGTTGAAATGACGATGTATGTCAGTTAGTTTGGTAGAAACAGCTCGCACAATGATGTCACGCACTCTCTGAGGGTAGAAACGACGACTCATCACAGTCAGTTTGATATAAACAGCGCAGACAATTTATTCATTCGCACCCTGAGAGTGGAAATGACGGTGCATAACAGTCAGCTTGGTAGCAAAAACTGAGATAACCGATTCACTCACCCACTGCGAGTGGATATGACGATGGATGACTGTCAGTTTGGTAGAAACACATCGGATAATTGATTGACTCATCCTCTGCGAATGGAAATTACGATGGATGACAATCAGTTTGGCGGAAATCCCTTCGATAATAGATTCACGCACTTCCTAGGAGTATAATTGACGACGTATGACAGTCAGTTTGGTAGGAAAAACTTATATAATCTATTCACTCACTCCCTGAGAGTGGAAATGTCGATGCATAACAGTCAGTTTGGTAGCAAGAACTTACACAATGGATTCACGCACTTTCAGAGACTAGAAAGGACGACACATGATGGTCAAATTTGTAAGGAAAATTCAGATAATTAGTTATGGGCCTCGTTTTGACTGTAGGGTTTCAACCCTACAGCCCTAAATAGGCAGGGATGAGTGGCTATATTGACTGGGATATGTAGATATTTGATAGATTTAGATAGACTCTAGTATATAAATATAGACACATAAGCTTGTGGAGCCTGATCTTATGTGCTCTCGTAAATCATATGAGCTGCAATTATATAGACAGCATACAAGTGAATGCATATGGGCCTGTAAAACATTACTTTAAAAGCTCACTTATATGCGATGATAATTTATGGTGCAAATTTTCTAGATAGATGGATAGACTATTGTAATAATAATTTGGTATAGGCTCGTAGAGCCTGACTTTACATGCTCTTCTATATTTATATGAGCCGGAATTATATGGATATTACTATATAATTAAATGTATGTAGGCTCATAGAGCCTCACTTTATAAGCTCATTTATATGCGACAGTAATTTATTATGCAAATTTTGTATGCAGACACACCAGATTACAGTAACAAATATATGTAGGGTCGTAGAGCCTGATCTTGCGTGCTCTTCTATATTTTTATGAGCTATAATTATATCTATTGTACATAAGTAAACGCATGTAGGCTCGTAGAACCTTACTTCACTATGGCGTGATTTCTGCACATTTATTATCGAGCTCAGATACTTTCCGTGAGCGAACTATTTTAAGTACTTATAAGTCATTTTGAGTACCTGAAGACATCACCAAATTATGGCTCGAAACCTTACTGGGAGAGCCAATCTTTATGTAAGAGCTACTCCTTTAAAGTGTGACCCGAGAGCCACTTTCAGAGTGACCCTCATGTCGTGTACCAAGAGCCTTCTTTGTATAGTAGCGAGATTCTTTCTACTAATGTAGTGAGCTTTTTTCGGTTGAGTGCAACTTTTCAGAGAGCCTTTTCAGTGAGAATTCAGGTTCTGCTTCACGCGGAGAGAATTATGGTTTGCAAATTAAAATGGATGTCATGGTATTGTAAGAAAATAAGGTCATAAAGACATTTATAACCGAAAGACATCTACTGTAACGCTATGCTACCTGAGTCTGACTAAGTTGGGACATAGACAACTCATTCCAAATGCCCGCATCTGTTTGAGCACACATCAACTCGCGTACAGCCTCTGCAATATAATCTTCCTTGCATACCTCTTTACGTCGCAATCATAGTTCTTCGCCATCACTCACTTTTTATGTTACATACACTTTGCATTCGCTGCAATCTCATTTTAGTTCACCACGTAGCACATTCATTCTATTACTATCTTTCTTATAATATATTTATTTTAATCTGTAAATGTCACTCGCACTCAGGTGAAGTATGACATTGCTCATAGTAAGCTGTAACACCGCGGAGACTATAGTCATACCTAGTATACATATATTATAAACTGAACTTCGATGGGATCATCCAAGGTCCATGTCTGAAAAGGCTCTCTGAAAGTTGCACTCAACCGAAAAAAGCTCGCTACATTAGTAGAAATAATCTCGCTATTATACAAAGAAGGCTCTTGGTACACGACATGAGGCTCACTATGAAAGTGGCTCTCGGGTCACACTTTAAAGGAGTAGCTCTTACATAAAGATTGGCTCTCCCAGTAAGATTTCGAGCCATAATTTGGTGATGTCTTCAGGTACTCAAAATGACTTATAAGTACTTAAAATAGTTCGCTCACGGAAAGTATCTGAGCTCGATAATAAATGTGCAGAAATCACGCTATACTTCACAGGCTCACTTATATACAATGATAATTTATCGTGCAAATTTTGCAGATAGACAGACCAGATTAAAGTGACATTTATTTGTAGGCTCGTAGAGCCTGATCTTCCATGCTCTTCGGTATTCATATGAGTTTGAATCATATAGACAGTACATAATTAAATGTATGTAGGCTCGTAGAACCTCATGTTATAAGCTCGTTTATATGCGGCAATAATTTATCACACAAATTTTGTACGCGGACACACCCGATTACAGTGATAAATATTTCTAGGCTCGTAGAGCCTGATCTTGCGTGCTCTTCTATATTTTCATGAGCTATAATTATATTGACTGTACATAATTAAATGCATGTAGGCTCGTAGAACCTTACTTTACAAGCTCATTTATTGTGCAAATTCTGTACGCAGATACATCTGATTACAGTGACAAATATTTCTAGGCTCGTAGAGCCTGATCTTACATGCTCTTCTATATTTATATGAACTGTAATGATATAGACTGTATATAAGTAAGCACATGTAGGCTTGATGTGCCGTTCTTCGAGTGGTTGCATAGTATGGAAAGCGAGACTATCAAGCCTCTAAAGCCGTTGCCAAATAATGTCCGGGATAATGTGCCGGGCATTTGTTATTTATGGGAGGCCGTCAGGACCCCGGAAAGTTGTTGTCTACGGCTGCGTACCACGTTGAACTCAACTGGGCACCGTCATCATTCAAGTTTTGCCAAGTCGACCGTAAGTGCTAGTATCTCTATCGAACAGGAGGTCATTGACGGCTCCATCTGCTATCCAGAACAAAGTCAGCATGCTTTTGCTGGCCTAACAGTCTTTAGGTGTCGAATGGCGTCCCAAACTCTCAATCCTTGTGCTATATATGTGCGCTTTTTTGCTATTTTTTTTTGTCCTCAGTTCTAATCTGTATTTCTGTTTGCTCAAGCGTCATATTGTACTACCAACAGGCCCAACCAAGGCCTCTATCCTTCCCCACATTTACAAATTTGCCGCTCGCTTGACAAACCAAGTCTTTCCCCAGGGCCAGGGTTGCCCAACGAGCGGCAAATGAGCAAATAAAAGCGATTCGGATGGAGATAGGGAGGGAGCAGGAACTTAGGAATTGGATTCAAGTACGTGCTGCCACATTTAAATTCTCTATCCCACCCACTGGTGGCCGAGAAATACTCGGGCACGGGAATACGCTGGTGCCACCAGCGTGGTTTATATTCTCACCGTCTGTCTTTCCATCCTTTTGAACATTAACAAAAGTATTTTAGTGAAGAATCTGCCTCTCATGTCCTGGTAGCCGGCCCACATTTATTGCCTGTATCTGCATTCGCTATAAAACATGGATGATACGGTGAGGCTGTGATCGTTTTATTCTAAGCATGCACACCCGTTCTCTGTTAGTTTCATCTTGTCAGTGTGGCATTGGCCGTGCCGTTGACTGTGGGACTGCGTGTTCCTCCACCATAAGATAGAACTGAAGCATCTGTTGTGTGATATCAACCATGGCTCATGTGTCCTTAAGCTGAGAACTCACCACCCATAGTGGCTGTCCATCTGACTTTATCATAAAGCCGACCATTTGGTCACAGTGGGCGTTGTCAGTTAATAAGTAAAGGTTCTGCACAAAGCCACATATGTAGCGTGATGATAGCAGGTGCATGAAGCGTGCTAGGATTGTCTGGGAATTCCCATAGCTGAAGAATTTGAGCATGATTGTGCTGAAGAGGTGTTTCCGGGCAGTGGATGTGAAGCGGTGGCAGACAAGAAGATGTTTTGAGAGAGGCAGTATCACTGCTGAAGTGTGAACCCCTCCAGTTCTTGTGGTAGTTGATTTCGTAGTTTTTGAACAACGTACTCCAAATTTGAGAAACCAATGACATTGTACTTTTTAATAAGTTAATCTTTTGTTGACAGGTTCTCTACTGGGATTCCCAATCTAAAATTCCTTCAATTCAAACCATGTGCAGTATTTGTTGCACTTGTGTTGTGAGGTAAATTCCATGAAGGCATTTTCCACATTTCCCTCTCCAAATAAGATCTCGGGTAAAATGCCATCAGTTTTTGTAAGTGCTCTAGTACCAGGGTGATCGGTAAACATTTATTTGAGATAGTAAAGAAATTAAATGCTCACGGATGCGTCATTACTTGTGGATCAGTTAAAAGATCTCCAGCGCCTATGTGATAGTATGAATTAGAAGTGTTTTAAATTAAGAAGTACAGGAATAATCACCTTGGAAGTCTGAAATGTAAACTTGACCATGGCTTTGAACGAATTGAATATGTTGAACAAAACAGAGAAAGACAGCAAATTCATGTCCTGGCTCATCCTTTGTGGGGAGAGGAATAGCATCAGCATTGTGAATGTACTTGATAAATGTCGACTCCTTTGCTATAAGCTCTTTGAGCAAATATGCTGCCGAATAGGATGCTGTGCCCTGTTTAGCTCTGCCAGTGCCAGCCGAATAAGCAATGCATCCTTGGACAAATCGTAGATTAGGAATCGAAAAGGGAAGGACTGCACTGTCATCTTTCTTTCTGAGAAAGTCTTGAATGAAAGAATAAGCAAACCGAAGGAGTGAATCTGCATATCCAAGAACAGTTGCCTCTGTGAGTAGTACTCCAGCGCTTTCATCAGCATATGCAAAGCGTTTGAGCAGCATACTACCTGTCCTTGGATCCTTCTTTTCATTATACAGTCGTTTCAAGGCCACTGAGAAAGGGCCAGGTGTAAGAGAGCTATCGTGTCCCAAACATTTACTAGAAGGAGGTGTCGAAGTCCAGACCAAGGAGGCACAATGTGCAGTCTTGAAACCACCCTGTGCAATAAAGTCCTTGTTATTGTCATGTGTTAGAGCGCCCAAGGTAACCTTGCTTGCTAATGATTTCACTTCGAGTGTCATCTCCACTACAAAGATCAGAGAAGGGAATGGTCTTGATAAGAAAGCAAGTAACTGGATCAATTTGGATCGAGTCAACTAAACCATATTAATTGTTAGCTGTTCTAAATTTTGTGTATGAGAATTGAACACAAACTTTTCTGTTTTAGCTCCAAGATTGTGCTCCGGCCACCAAGTAAGATTCCTCTTGTGACTTCAGTTGGATCAAGGGGTTGAAATCCAACTGGCTCTTGATCACCATTCTAGACATACCTTATCAGTATTTTCATAGAAGTGTGGTTATATCAAAGTCAAACCTCTTGAAACTTGGACATTGAGCAGACTGAGTTTGTCCTGGTGGAAAGTGGCTGTTCCGAGTTTGTCTAGTGATCAATAATCAGTAATAAGTAGTAAGCAGATTTAAAAATCAGCAGTGACTTACCTCTGAAGTACGAGAGCTTGGGGTTATCTCTTGATTTTTGGGACATACAACAGATGTAACAGATTCCTGAGACTCTGAAACTTCTTTGTATGACACTGGGGCCTGATGCAAACGAGACTCAGACAGTGGACTTGGAGGCATCTTGCGTTTCAGAGTTGGTGGCTTTGGGACTACATTCTCCAGCCCTGTTGGCATAGTGGCATGCAATGTCGCTTGTATGGTTCGGTGTTTTTGTATGGCCCGCTATACATATAAATTAGTTACAGAAAAATGAGTTATGTATCAATACATACCGGTATATATCCAGGTTCCTCCATGAACCTTTCAGAATCCATCCACTGATCACGTTCAATGATTAGAACAAACTCGACTGGTTTAGCAGGTGGAGCAAATGCAAAAGTCCCTGCAGCCTTTCCGGATTTAGCTTTGAGGAAGCGGCCCTCAAAATATGGAATATCCAGTCTTCTGTTCTTAAGAATATCTTGCCAGATTCCAGATTCCCGAACTTCAGATCCAGACAAGTCCCAGGGAAAACCAGGGCAAAGTTTGGTAAGAGGCTGAAGCAAGAAGTTCTTGATAGACTGAGCAAGATCTTCTGGAGTAATACCATAGTCAACTGGCATACCCTCTTTTATCCCCTAAGCTTTTTAATTAATAAATAGCTAGACCAGATTTAAAATATTTACACACCGTGGCTTCCATTTTACCAAGAAGAAGCTCATATTTGACACCAAGTAAAATTGATACCTCTTTTCTGGACTGTGCATGAGCAGGTATTTGACCCATACTCATACTCAATGATGATGACCCTTTGTATGCAGCAGTTGACCAGCGTTTATGTTCTTGTCCATAGAGAAGATGTGCTGCAGTATACCCGGATGGAGGCTGAGAAGGTGTAGAGGATGAACCACTATGATTGGCTTGGCTATTAAAATAGCTTTGAAAGTATGATGGATGGTGAATAATAGGGCCTGAGAATACTGAAGGCATTGCAGTAACCCGGCCCTGTGGGGTATTTGCACCTAGCAATAAAAATTTAATTAGTGAAACACTCTTCAAAGTCTGAAATAAATAAAAGTCACCCTTGCGTTGTCCTTCATTAATTCTTGCTTGAATATCTGTGACACTGATATGCTGAGCTGGGATAGCCTCTGATTCTAAGCGCCAAAATTAGCGCCCCACTGTCATCTAATTAATCATGAAGCTTTACTTACGAGAACTCAAAGGTAAACTGGTAGCTGCTGGTGCTAGGGGTAAAATCAGTACCTGATGAATAGATCAAGATAATAAAGCACCTACTGTGTGCTGAGGACACAACTCTGGCAGTAGTAGCTTTCTTCTGGGCGTAGTGAGCCATACATTTGTCACAGATATACTTTCCTGGGTGATTGGGATTTCCTTGAGAAGCAACATAGATACGCTGCTCTCCAACCTGAATGACAGTTGTGCAGCGATCACATTGAGAAGGGGCAGTAGCTTTACTGTCTTCAGTGAACTGTGTACTGATATGCAGATAGTCGGGAGGCATGCTGTTAGGGATAACTTAATAAGGTGTCATTACACCCACCACTTTTATAGATGCTGAATTCACAATTATTTCGTGCTCTATGTAATATATAATGTTAGTTTAGCATGATTAAGACGAGCTCTGTATGTCATTCTTCAGAAGATTTATCATTCTCCTGTGATCACTGTAGCAAAATTTGCAATTATTCCGTGCTCTATGCGATAGATAATGTTAGTTTGGCATAATTAAGACGAGCTTTGTATGTCATTCTTCAGAAGATTTACCATTCTCCTGTGCTCACTGTAGCAAAATTTGCAATTATTCCGTGCTCTATGCAATAGATAATGTTAGTTTGGCATAATTAAGACGAGCTCTGTATATCATTATAGCAGAATTCACAATTATTTCGTGCTTTCTGTGATGACGAATACTGACTGTATTTGAAATTTCGGATGTTTCGGGCCTACTAATTTGACTACACAGATATTCATCAATCTGAATTGTCCTGAATCGTTGACATCAATATCCACACATCGCTATTTAAAGAGCGCCAAATGTGTATATTTATAGTATCACAGAAGCGTGATATTTCCACCAGATGCCACAGAAAAACCAGTACAAGCCACTTCGTGAGTAATTTTATGATTTGTATTACTTTTGAAGTCATTACTTCAATGTTTATTTAGCGCCCATTGAGGAAATTGCACCACACATCCTGTCATATTGGAAAATGCGTAAAACTGATGTTGAAGTTGTCCAACTTCTCCGAGAAGAGCACATCAATACGGCAATATATGGTATTGGGTACGGAGCTCTTTTATTTCTTAATAAATTTATGTTCTGATCTCAGCTATTATGACTTGTATGCATGCAGATTAACTTCATACAAAGCCATACGGAAGAGACTGGGACTACTTTCAACAAGACAACAAGATCACACTGTGGAAAGTATCCGGGACAGTATGATCATTTTAAGAAAACGTTTCCCAAAGGCTGGTGCTCGTGATATGGGCACACTTCTATTTCACCACTTTGGATTGCTTGTACCTCGGTGTGTTATTCCTACGTATTTTCCATATGATATGTATGTGTACTGATATATTCTATATGACTGTAGTGACCTTGTCGTTGTTTATTTTCGAGTGTGGGAGCCAGAACTTATCAGAGAACGCAAAGCTCGGCGTCTACGACGTAGGCGTTTCTGGGCTGCTGGTGTCAATGATATGATTGCCATTGATCAACATGATAAATGGAAGCGTTTTGGACTGGCTCTCCACAATGGAGGTGATCCGTTTGATGGACTGATTCACTGGTATAAGATATGGTGGACAAACAGTAATCCAAAGTTGATAGCATCATACTACTTGGATGTTATTGAAAGGGAAAAATGTGAGCCTTAAATCGGACCCCAGCTTAATTAACTCACAGGTAGGTTAACCAGGTATTCCACTAATTACCCAAAGCGACCCTGGATCTGAAAATTATGGTGTTGCAAATGTACAGACAACATTGAGGCACCTACATGATCCTAGCTTAGTTGGTACCATTCAACACCGTTGGATGCGTCAGAAAAAAAACATCAAGCCGGAAATTTCTTGGTCTCAGTTACGAAGTCGCTTCACTCCTGGATTTGAAAATCTACTCGACTTTGGGGCTAATAATGGATTATATGATATTAACCGCCCTCTTGATGCGTAAGTATTTCTATCAATGTCTTTTTTGACCTACTAATCACAGTCAGGCGTGCAGACTTGTTTTCCGCTGGATTTTCATCCCATTCTTGCAGACTGAACTCGATGCATGGACAGATATGGTTAATAACACCCGAAAGCAAGCAGATCGAAATAAGATACTCCCCATGGCATTCCTAAACATATCCATTCATATCCTGAACGATATGGTTGCTTGGACTTTAAGGTATGAGTGCAACTTGGTGATCTTTGTGTACTCAACAACTCTTGTCTTTAGGTTCATGTTGGTCAAGAAGCAATTGACCAAGTCAGACAAATTTTTGCACCACCAGATGATCCAGTTTTCGAGCTTGTACCCCCCGAATTTGGAAGATATGCTAACATCCTTTATCAGAGCATGGGTAATCCCATTGTGACTTCGGACAACATCTGGGATGTCTACTCAGAGCTTCTGCATCGCTTTGAAAACCTTGATGATGCTGTAGACTTCATAGAAGAATGTCAAGTATATCTTCAAGCCATGGATATCCAAACCAGTGAAGAGGAGAAAAATGTAAATAAACCAGCTGGAAAAGAGCTTCTCGGTGGACCGGATGATCCTGCAATAGATGGTAGCTACTACATGGGTGGTGTGAACAATGGTCGCGGATTAGGTTGGCTACATTAAAATCTCTGTTAATATTTGGATTTCTGATCATTTCACCAGATACTCGTCACTGTGAGGAGCTGGATAAGATGGAAAATAATGATGACGAGTTTGAGATTGATGAGGTTGAATTTACAGATGAGGAGTATGAAGACGAGAGGCTGGATGACTGGTAGACTATGCTATGTAGGTACCAAAGTTTATTGGGTTTAAGCAAGGGATTATATCTGGTTTTACTATTATCTGGCTCAAAGTAAGAAATGTAAACTAATGAAATAATATTAGTGATACTATGAGATCTATATTATGCACTCCTCATGAGCAATGCACCGTCTACAGTTGAATGTGAGTCGGAATTTGTGTTTCGAGGACCAGTCCAGCGAGCGCTTGGACCGGCCCGCTGGCGGCGGTATTACTACTGGGGCTTGACTGGGGCTTCAACGGCGCACAAGCTGTACGGTCATTATGGTTGCTTCAACACTTGCATAAAGCTACTCACAGTATATACTAGTAGTACCTAAATTTATTTATTGGCCTTGTATCGGCACATAGCATCTACAATAAAATACTGAATGGCTCTGAACTAGGCGGGTACCAGTGTCAAAGGTCTTTGCTTGCCAAGTTATCGCCAAGAATGCTCGGCTTGACAACCCGATGATATTTGGCAACGGCTTTAAAGGCTTGACAGTCTCGCTTTCCATAGCATAGTGGATGTGCGTCGGATGAGGACGAGAAGGACCAGGATAGTCGGATGATGGTCGAAGTCGAGCACGAGATGTGCAAGATCCGGCTCAGGCGGCAAGAACCCTTACCGTCCCCATCCCCGTCCAGCGTCCCCGCTCCTTCCCCCTGACGACGTCCAGGTACCGGCCGCCACATCTTCTCCTCTCCTCCACCACTCTCCCCCGAACCCATGTCTGTCTCCAAATCGCAATGCCAGCGCCACGCTGTCTTGCTCACGTCGTACATCATCGTGTTCCTGCTCATGAAGCACTGCATTACGCTTGCGCGGCAAGGGGTTGGGTGGCGTTGGGTCAGGTGGCTGAAATGGGAAAAAAGGATGAAGGAGAGGGTTGAGGAGTGGGCAGTGGGCGTGTACTTGGGCTGCGGATGAGGGTTGCGTACATGAGATGGAAGACGAGTATGATCTGTCGTCGGTTGTGGATTGGTATGCCCGGATGGATTATTGAGGGGTACGGACATTGATTTGGGTGATGATTGGTACGTGCGTTGTATGCTTTTTGAATAGGGATGAATTTTTGAGGTTTTAGTATTTGGTTTCTTTAAGTTCACGTTCACATCGTCTATAATTCTGCTTATCCCTCCCTTTCTCCAGTCCCTTTCCATTTATCATGCCCCTTCTCGCACTCGCCTCCGACTTCCTACCCTCCGTCTGTGCATTCACTTTGTTCTGCACTCCCACTTTTTCAATTCTCCTTTCAACTTTCAACTCACGCTTTTATTCGCACATTTACATTCCACCATTTATCCTCGGCATGGAATTCTGGAGCAGACTGGATTCGAAGCCAGGTCCAGATTCACCCGATCTCATCCTGGAGCTGGGACCAACGCCAATTTGGCTTGAGGGAATGAGACGACTATGATATTATTAAGTAAATTCAATGATAACTATGACCCCACACCCACATGGTTACATACTGGCAGGCAGGCAATCGACAAGACGAGAAATGAGACGAGCTTTTTGTTTTCGTACTGGTGCTGGTACTGTATATAAAATACATACATAGCTACATACATAGCTAGCACGAGTGTAGGATATTGAATACCTTGACTTGGAAGAGAAGAGGAGAAGAGAGGACCAAGTGCAACAGCCTTCAGGAATCAGCCAGTAGCGTTCGGGCTGGGTAATAATCAGATTCGAGGTTCGTGCTGTGCGCAGATTGAATGTACGGTCGGGTATACGTGAATCAAACAATTAAAGCGGAGGCTACTCTTCGGCTTATTGATGTCAACGTCTATCCGAACCTATGATCTCAGTGACTCGGTCGGTTTCGGAGGGGTTGAACATCGTTATTACTTTCATCGTATAGCGGTACATTCTACGCTAGTGCATTTCCCTTGCACGGTAACACCGGGCACCTCTGCGAGGGGGTGCACGTTAATGGGCTCAGGTAAGAAAAAAAATACGACGAAGTCGGAGTTGAATAAGAGTCCTGCCGAGTATAGGAATAGTGTATATTGAAATAGGATAGAATCTAAACAGACCAGCATTGATAAGAATATTGGCACCGCCGACTGTGAATTGAATGCAAATTCCCCTCAGTTCCAGAGAGACCTCCCGGAAGCCCAACGCTTTCTCTAGTTGGAGCGACAACAGCATCGTTACAAACTCCACTACGAAAGCTCTTGTCGCTTCAGCGAAATAGATTGTGTTCTTGATCTGCTCGCGGGAGATAAAGGTGCAAGCGACCCACCACCCCTCGGATCCGTCGCAGGCTCATCCGCTTGCAATGTAAGACCCTATCCGTGGACTATCCTGCGACCAGCTAGACAGGATACAACGAACATGGCAAGGCTGAGGAACCTGAATACACAGCCCACATTCACATTCTCCCTTTCCCACACATCGGACTATCCTCGCCAACGGGCCGGAGGGGCCATCAGCGCATTTCCATTGGATGGCAGAAGCAGTTAACAACACAGACGCCGACCCAGCACCTTCTCCCTCTAACAACGGTGTATGGGCCATCGTACTTCGCAGTCCCATCCGGAACACTGAGGATCTCCAGAATGATAGATCAGTAACAATAGATGCCCTGCGCAGCGCGCACTTCCCGTTCACAATGATCCCTGAGTCCCTGGCCTGCCCACGCACAACACCGCGCCACTCTTTGTCCCTTACCCCGAACTCCAAATCACCCTTCCTGGACCTGCAAGCAACGTTCATTCAGGGGGGGCGCTGCTCACATTCGTGGCGCAGCACAACGTTATGGATATAACATCACAGGCGTTTGCTATTAGGCCGTTTGATAAGGCGTATAAAATGGAGGGGTATGCGTCGTAGGAAGGGAGTGAGTGTATATGGCTGCATGTACAATGGTCGGCGCTATCTGGATAAGTACTCAGAGATAATGTACTTGGAAAGGGGCGCGGTGTGCGGGGTGTAAAATTGAGCAGAGTGAGGGGTGGGATCGGATGGAGGGTGAAAGACAAAGTGTGAGGGGTGAGATTATACGGAGGGTGAAAGATGAAGAGTAAGGGGTGGGATTGAAAGAACGGTGAAAGACGAAGAGTGAAGAATGAGGAAGGTTATGGAGGGGTAAAGCGAACGAAGAGTGGACAGAAAGAAAAGAGGAGAGGTGTATATGTGATGATGGTGTTTACGGGGGCTGATTGGGTGCTCATACGAGCTGAAGCAATGATTCTATGCGGTGTCATATTGATTAAATATTTGTCTTGTGAAAACAGTGACCGATCTGTCGTTGAGAACATGGGGCTCTCAAGATGCAGACGACCATGCTGTAAAGTCTACAGCCTTCTTCGAGGCAGCGCCTATCACTCTATAATTGGAATGATTGCCGGATGAACAGCGTAGGAGGTCAAGGGGAGTACATAGAGCCACACATATTGAAACACCGATGAGAAGATCGGGTATATATAATGTGTACCGGTGGATGTGTGACTGAGATTTGCAATTAACAAGAATAGTTATTGTTAAACTCTGAACACACTGTATATGCTTTTGGGAAGCAGCATAAAGTCTTAGACACGTAGAGATGGCATTCAAAACAGAACATAAATTGTCCAAAGAAAGATCAGATACACCACATTTAACGACTTTCGCAGTGAGTGTCGAGAGAGTTCGATGGCCGGTGACTACGCCTCCGTGATCTTGACTTCACCTGTTCCCGCATCAATAGACACATTCCACTCGGTGAACGAAGGGAGAGCAATGAGATTCTTCTCAAACAAAAGAGGGGATTCGATATCGCCCCTGATCAATTCGGTGACTAAAATTCATGCATTAGCTAGGTACTGGTGTGCATGAGGCTGCTTGTATGCTTGTATCACACCTTTGTAGTCGCTGACCGCATAGATCTTCAATTTAGGGGTAAGCTGAACAGACAGTGTGCTGCTCTTACTAGTTGATCACAAAGCGAAGGTGATTAGTCGCGAAGTTAAGGAAGAAAAATAAACAAGAAACCGTACGCTATATTGTTCCATACGAGAGCAGGCTCCATTTTGGTACCGGCATCGTTAAAGAATCCCTGGGAAAATATGTCAGCCAGGACGAAAGAGATCAATGGACCAGATTGAATCATACAATTCCCATGTTAGCCGGGCGCTCGGTTCCATTAAGGGCTTGCATGACACCAGTAGTTCCATCAACAGCAGGGGTGAAGTATTGTCCGTTCCCATTCAAATTCGTCTTGAGCGTGACTTTTGCCCAGTCTTCAAGTTGATTGACGGTGAGCCATAATACTACGATAATCCGGAGCAAGTGAGCACTTACTTGGCAGCTCTGCGCGTTCGAGGCCGCAACACGGTTGCCGGACTTGATCTGAGGGACAAAAAATCCGGTGTCGGCGGTGTATTCAACGTCGGCTGAGCTAATACCGGTGGCGCTGAAAGATAAGACCTCTGCCAGGACATTGTGAAATGAGACGAGTTTTGAATATAAACACTTTGAACACTCAGCACTCACTCCAGACAACAGGGAACAAGTCGACGAATAATTTGCCGACTTTAGGAGGTTCAAACATGAGCAAAAGGTCAATCTCCTTTCCCAGATTACTGGAGTTGAACTCAAGGGTCCTAGAATTTCCACCAGCAGCAGCATCAGCAAATTTATTAAGGTCAAGCGAGCTGGTGGGTGAACAGAGTATGCATCAGCGAAGTTCATGAAGATTACCATGTAAATGTACACACCTTGCGCTCAGCGAGGCTTCGATAGAAGGAGTATCAGCGACGGCGGTAGAAGCGACGGTAGTGCTCATGTTGATTGCTTTGGATATGACAATATGAGATTGAGATGGTGAAAGTGTCTCAGAGATGTTGGCCATTTTATAGACGGTCAACACATCACGGGCAGTAGTTACAAGTCCCGTGTATAATCTTAGAACTCAAGGTTGAGGCCGATCTAAAGTAGAGTCCGTTCTGTCATTCTAGGAGTGGTCCATGGATTCAATTGAAAATGGTCCAGGGAAATAAATTCTCATATCTTTCATGTCATGTTCCACAAATCTAGTACGGAACGCCTGATACAAACACGCCACCATTCTCACTGGTGTCACTACGCTGTACTTTAGAGATAGCGAGACTGGTGCTGTTGATGCTTCTACCCCGGAAAAAGACATAGAAATCGTCGACATCAGTGACCATTGTATCAAAATACTGGGAATGCACTAGCAATATCCTATCTGCGGCACCAGAGCTTGTATTATATGCCCACGCTGCTTTTAATAATCATCTCTTCTATACTTGGAATACAAATCCAACGGCGATTTTCAAACGCCTGAGGCAAACAAAGTCGACATGGCAGTGGCAGTCGTGCAGGCAGGCTCAGAACTGCAATATCAGCACATAATGATAAGTATTAATATCATGTTTTTGACCATGTATGTCATGCGGCGCTAGTCTCTCATGCCAAACTAAGGTTCAATTTTGTCTGCCATATCCAAATGCCTGACATAAACCAATTCTAATGATTTTATGGACTAAAAATCAAAGAACTCTTAGCTTGATTGTCAGCCGTATTGGAATCCTTGGAAAGCTGCAAGATGACCGACTCTACAGAACAGGGATGCATCTACATTACTTCAAAATGGAGTGGCCATTATATGCGCCTCCATGTATTCTCTGTGATATCTATATTGCGGACCTCGCCATTTATATATCTGGTTCGAATTCATTCCGCGTGTCATGGAATGACGTTGATGTGCTAAACATCAGATCTCGTCGAGGTGGGAAGAGTATTGGATCGTCAAATATGTCATAGGTGCTGTATTTCCCTATCGAAATGACCTTGTCCAATATCATATCTTTTAAACCTAACAAAGGGATACCTATGCTTATTCAGCTCTCTCAGATGGTTTAATCTTCTCAGTACCTTCATTGACTAGGTTCTTTCATAGTTCTGATCAGGGTTTAGTGTCCCCGTTGATTCCCAACTTCATTATACTGTGTGGTAGCCACAAGACTTTTCAAAGTGCTAAGAATATTTAAAATTGCGTCTGGTCGGGCACACTACATTGTTGTGCCCGGTGTTGTATTCGGTTCCTGTGTGGAAAGTGATGCTCGCAATCAAGTCACAATGCTTCAACCTGTCCTAATTTGATCGATTTCGGCAGTCCCCGTGCGCAATCAAAATGCGTTCACCTCAAAGCCCCCTCGACCGATGCCGCGGGGGTTTCTGTTAGGGGCAAATTGGGCAGTAATTTTACAACATACCACACCGTACATACACATTAAATCAATCTAGGATACTCTGAAGGTCAATCAAGAAGTACGCGTTCCGAAGACGTGTATATACACATGAAGCCATATAAGTACAGAAGCAAATCTCGACACCCTCCCTTCGTTTTCCTCGTAGGAGTTACTTTATGATCCAGCAACTGGTGAAATCAAGATCAAGAAGGCCTGGTCTGGTTTTTGATCATCATTAAATTTTAACCATATACCTAATCTGTCTCTATGAACGTGCCATCTGCGCTACCGAGCTCGTAGTGAACTAAAATTTTGAGTTCAGTCGATCGAAAATGCATAGAAAGATATGAGGACTTGTCTATTGCATTGCATTGCATCGGAAATACAATAATCATATTGAACGACGTCTGTGGATAGATATCCACTCAGCGGTATAGAGCACGGCCACAGTGCTGCGAGTAGGAAATATTAATTCGAAGCGCATTGACAGGCCTGCTTTGGTAGTTAACATCGACAAAACCCTGCCGACAAAGTCACGCCGATGTCGCGACTAGTTATCACACCTAAGAGTATGAAGTAACAAGCACGCAAATCTTGGGCCGATACATCATCTAGGAAGTTCAAAGAGGATATCCGCCTCCTGAACTACCGCACAGAGCGAGTATTTGATCTCGTCTCCATTTGGTAGTGGATCCGATAAAGTGCGCGTTCTCGTCTTTCGATGAGGAGTCGCGAGTAGTATAAACACATCGACGGGCCGAGGGTATCAAATAAGCTTTCAAAGTGGACCTGTATAAGCCCCCAACCCAGTGTCGCAGGTGGATGGGAAGGGACGGGAAAATAAAGATGGTACCAAAAGAATAAGGCGATTTTAACAAGAGACTCTGGAAAATAAATCGTGACTGTGGGGAAAGGACAAGGAAAGAAATAAATCACTTGCACAAGCAATGGCTAGGACTGGTTACTGGACTCATCTCCCAAATTGTCCAAGATAAGTTACAAGATATACGTTGTTCGCCGTTCATCGCGGTCTCCTTCCTGCTTCTCCCGACCGTACGTTATCCCGTCATGCAGACGAGTTTAATTTAGTTAAACTGTCTTCTGCTCAATTACGGCGCAATTATTTTCATTGCTGATAGCCACATTCCACATCGTAAACTCTCTGAGCTTAGTGAGATCCCACTCCCACACGAGAGAACACTCGATGTTTGCTCTGACCAGCTGGGATTCGGTAATGCATCAACGATCGGATAGATATAATGCCTGGGTGTGAGAGTAGCCCACCTCTGTAGCAGCGAACCGCGTAAATTTTCAATCACGGAGTGAACATTGTTGATATAGCACTACCATCACTGATTAACCATAACCACGAAGGTGTTAAGGTTGGAAACAGATTATGAAGGAAATAAAGCGTGCTCAATATTTTTCCAACATAGAACGGGTTCGGCCGTGGACCCTACATCGTTATATATGCCCTGGGCTGTGGATTAGAAATAGATTCACAGAAAGTATACTGTGGCGCACAAGTGCGATATCAGCTGAATGGCCTGTGTGGTTGAGGTATTTAATGTACCCCTCGTTACCAGGCACGGCCTCGGTGAGATAGTTATCATGGTTCAGATTGGTCTGCATTGTACATTTCTGCCCACTCTTGATATGACGGTAAATAGGATATTGGACATATCAGAGAGCATATATTACATACTTCACAAGGCTGAACACCGGGGACATCTCCGAGCCCAAGTTAGAGTTAGAAGAGGTGGCTGGATAATCGCCAATATGGCCGCTATACATACGTACCTAATGAAAGTGCAAGTTCCGTTCATTTGGGGTGTGAGGCCTTGCGCTTCGAGTTCCTTTCACGGAAGTAGCTTCCGAGACGAGCCCGGGAAATGACGGTGGCGAAGGGGAGAGGTACGTCCTGGAGATCCTTGATGACAAGATGGGATGGAGAACGACGGTAGAGTATACGCTGGTATTAGGAGGTGAGGCCTTCAGGGTGAAAGGTCGGAGCCCGTGCTGATAACCTGCTCTGCGACCCAAAAGAAGGCCACGGAGAGCTGCTCGAGGCCTTTACAAAGAGTCTTCGCGATCTAAGTTCGTTGAGAGACCCTGATAGAGGACGAGCTTGCAGGTGTGGGAGGCGTTAAAATGAATATGGGGCGGATGCTTGCGACCTCTCGATCATGTGTGCGTCGCGATGACTCGCAGTACCAGAGAATTGAGGTCATTAGGACAAACCACGAGGACTATGACAAACAAGGACCAACAGTTCAAATGTTCAAACGTTCAAGCTCCGTTTGAATGTACGGTCGGTGCCGCGGGACCATCAGGATCAAACGATCACCACAACCTGTCTTTTCTTCACTCTCACCATGTTCGTCACTGACATTATACTCATGTTCAATACTGTGCCTCTGAAAGTCGCGTTTGTAGTTTGGGGTTTACATTCTGAACCTCCAATATGCACGCTTTCACCTTGGCTTGCATTACTGTGGCTGGCTCAAGGCTTTGTGCCATTGGTTATGGCAAGGATATGCAAAACTCGGGTGCACGAAGGGCTACTGTATGCTCGGGAGAAGCAGGAAGGAGACCGCGATGAACTACGAACGACGTCTATCTGGTAACTTATCTTGGGCAATTTGGTAGGTGAGTCCAGTAACCAGTCCTAGCCATTGCTTGTGCAAGTGACGTATTTCTTTCCTTGTCCTCTCCTCATAGTCGCGATTTATTTTCCGGAATCTCTTGTTAGATTCGCCTTATTCTTTCAGTACCATCTTACTTTTTCCATCCCTCTCCCTCAACCTGCGACACTGGGTTAGGGGCTTATATAGGTCCACTTTGAACGCTTATTCGACGTCCTCGGATCATCGATGTGTTCATACCACTTGTAATTCCTCCTGTTTCCTTAGTAGCAGTTTCACTGCACTTACGAGCGGACCTTCTCACTGTCAATTCTTGTAAAGGCCAGAACGCGCAGTTTATCGGATTCACTCTCAAATAGAAGCGAGATCAAATACTAGCTCTGTGCGGTAGTTCTAGAGGCGGAGATCCTCTTTGAACTTCCTAGATGGTGGTACCGGTTTAAGATTTGCATGCTCGCCTCTTCATACTCTTTGGTGCGATAACAAGTCGTAACATCGGCTTGACTTTTCCAGCAAGGTTTTGTCGTATGTTATCAGCAGAGAAATCCTGTCAATGCGCTTAGAATTGATAATTCCTGCTCGTAGCACTCTAGTGGTGCTCTCGACCGCGGGGCGCATATTCTTCCACAGATGTCATTCAATATGATTAATGTGCCTCCGATGCTGGGAATGCAATCTGATAGGAATATCTTCATGCCTTCCTTCCTTCACTGGAAACTCAGGTACAGAGATGTAAATGCGAATTCGATGAACTAAACTCTGAGTCGTAGTTCGATACGAGCTCGGTAATGTAGATGGTACGTTCATACAGATGGATTAGATATATGGTTAGAATTTAACGACGATCAAAACCAACATCAAAAGATTTCGATGATTACGCCGCCTCGATCTTGATTTCGCCAGTGGCTCGATCAAAAGTAAGTTCCACGAGGTGAACGAAGGGAGAGTGTTGAGATCCGTTTCAAACAAAGCAGGATATGGAATCTCGCTCCTGATCAATTCAGCGGCTTGAAGCCATGAATAATTATCCGTCAGCTAGATACTAGTATGCATGAGGCTGATTGTATCGTACGTTTGTATGCGCTGGTTGCATAGATCTTCAGTGTAGGGGTGAAAGGGAAGGAGAGTGTACGGTCTTGCCTAGTTGATTGTAAAGTAAAATTTAAATTTGTTAGTCGGGAAACCAAATAGGGAAAGGACAAGGCTATACCCGATAGCCTCCCACAAGAAAACAGGCTCTATCCTCTTACCGACGTCGTGTAATAATCCCTGGAACAGCGTGGTAAGCAGCATGAGGGAGTAAACTCGACCAAAGTGTTTCGTACCAGTCCAACATTTGCCACGTGGTCGGTTTCATTGACACATTGAATGACTCCGCTGATACCATTGACAGCATGGGTGAGGTGGTCCTGATTCTGATCATCCGTCTTGAGTGTGCACTTCTGCCCAACCTGTCGTTTGATAGTGAGTTTGAAGCAGCATGCTGGGAGCGAGTCGTTCACATACCTCGCAACGCTGCCAGCCATAGGCCGAGACGTGGTGGCCAGGTTGCATCTATGAGGTACATACTGATTAAGATGTTACCTGTTGAGTACATATATCCGACGTGGACCCACCTGTGGGACAAAAAGCCCAGTATTTCCAGTGTATGTAAGGGCGGCAGCGCTCATACCGGTGGCGCTGAAGAAGAGAACCTCTGCCAAGAATGTATTAAATGAGATGACGGTGAGTGAAAACGAGAGAGGCTCCCACGCCAGCAAACAGGAAATACATCGACATATATTTTACCGCCTGTTGGAGGTTCAAATACAAGCATAAGTTCAATTTCGCGACCAAGTTCACGGGAGGTGATCTCAAGGACCTTAGGGCTTTCGCTGTTGGACATGTTGGGAGAGTTGGTTCTTAACTTGGAAAATGGAGGGTCGAGATGATAATATTTCCTCAACCATTTTCCCCTTTTATAGACACTCAGCATTGCGGTCAGCGATTGCAAGTCCCATAAGTGACGCTAGAACAACTGATCCTCGATCTTGTCCGTCATCCACGACATGTTTCCATTGAAGCACGAGAGGCAAACAAATTTCCATATCTTACCCGATAACTATAGTTCAATTGTGTCTGTCATTGACGTAACGTTCCGCAGATCCACTTCCAAACGCCTGATACAAATAAACACTCATAATAAAGCGGATGCTGAAAGCCCAGCGTCGCAGGGCTCACTGAGGGTCACGCGGAAAATGACAGGACTACGATATATCGATTGAAGGACTGAAGGACTGACTGGGCTATATATGTGTACGGTGCATAAGAAAAGAGAAGTGGGGGTCAAAGGAAAAGGATCGCAGTCACGTGTACGTAAATGAAGAAAATAAGATAATAAGGAAAAGGGGCTGTGGTAAGACTGGGGTACCAGGCCTACAGATGCGGCTTCTAGCGAGTAATCAACATCACATGTATTCACGTACATGTAATTTTGTGTTCTAAAACACGTACACAAGTCGTAATAAGGTCAGCTGGTCAAAGTAACAAGGTAGTGCAGATACCCTGAACGTCGGGAGGCAATACTATGTAGAGCGAGGTTCAAAGATTTATAATAGTAACTAATCAACAGTTCAGCTGCATTGGATAAAGACATCAGCTCTGATTTCGTAAAATGTTCTTGTATTCTAATTTTATTTGAAAATGACTAGAATTTCAAACGCCCTGTCAAACATGCTGGACGGAGTATATGACCTTGAATGCGTCCCTGCATCTGATGGTCATCTGGCCATAGTTGAGCTTAAAAAAACTCGGAATACAACATTTTTCAAAGAATTGGATGTGACAGGCGACCATTATGCGTCGACGGACGGTGCTGTATACCCAGATTAACATCAGTCATGCTGGTCATGTTGCTCGTCCCCTGGCTCGAAGCAGGACGCTAGCAAGAAATAGAAAGTGTTATGCGTTCGCGAAATTTCAATTTCGGGTCTGTTTGCATTGATGTTGTAGTAGTGTATTCTGGCCATCTGGGCCGAGCTGCCCAAGCGCGGATTAGATTCTATTACTGTAGATCGTATCAGCGGCTGTGCATGGTTTGTGTGCTAGCGCACTTTAGTAGTCAGACAAAGAACGCACCTTGCCCGCAACGCAATACTGCGCGGCTGCTCGAAGAGCATACCGAGCTTTGCCAGACACGAGCTGCTAGAGTAGGCCGGATTGGCCCACTCCAACGTAGTAATTCAGCATTGAGCACGAAAACTCGCTGAACATGCTCATTATTAATAGGTTCTGAGATATTTATCCCAATCCAGGGGATGAGGGGTATAGACTGAAAATTTCGATGAACACAGAATATAAAGGCATTGCGGTTGAGCCAAGGTTACAAGCGGGAGGATGTCACAGCAGATGGTAAAGCTAGGGAGGGTGAGGTGGCTTGGATGCCACTGAGGAAGGTGGTCTGGTTTAGGGTGGTGAAGATTCGCAAGTGTGATGAACATAGGCGGAAGTAAGTAATACATCGGCAATATGAGCAGAGATGGATAAAAGTAAATGTGCGAGGAGTGTTTAGAATGCTTGACAGTGGTATGAGGAATGTATTACAGAGCTGAGGAGAAGGGGGATTCGGGAACAGCTTAAAGTATTGACCGGTGGACGAAATAACACTTCATAAATCCACCACCACTTGCTTCCTCATCGATCATCCTTTGCAGAAGACTTCCCCTCTTTCATGTTTCAGTGAAAGAGCTCGAAGCGACCTTCCCATTATTCATGCGTATACAAAGTTTATGGAGACTTTCTCTTCTGTGCCATATGTTTTTGGAGAGGCATTGGAAGTGCGACTTTGTAAAAGAAGAAATGAAATTATAGAAGTGGAGTGGAGTTACATATCAGGTATGTAACTTGACAAAATAGCACGTGCGGAGGGATTTGTGAACAGCATAAAGTCTTGGACTGGTGGACAAAATGACACATAGCGAAGAAACCAAACATACATTGTGTATTGGAGAAAGCAGGTACAGATGTACAGTTACAGATTTAACGACGTCCACAACGAATCAGAGCGTCAATACTGGAGTTGAATGACTATGCCTTTGAAATCACGACCTGCTTAGTTCCCACGTCAATTGATACAGTCCACTCGCTGAACGAAGGGAGACCAATAAGATTCTCTTCAAACAAAAGAGGGGATTGAATGTTGCCGCGGATCAATTCAGTGGCTACAATTTACGGAGGTTTATATGTAAGATGAGTAATGATAGGCATGAGTTTGTCGATATCATACCTTTGTAATCACTGATAGCGTAGATCTTCAGTTTGGGAGTGAGTTGAGCAGCGAGCGTGCTGCCGACACTAGTTCAGGTTAAAGGCAATGATTGTTAGTTGTGAAATCATTGGTGGAAAGAAGAAGACCGTACGCAATGTCCTTCCACATGAGAGTAGGCTCAATCTTGTTGCCAGCCTTGTTAAAGAATCCCTGTAAAGACGTTGTCAGACAGAATGAGTGTGAGTGGGAACCAATTCTGTCTTACGACTCCAATTTCGGCAGGGCGAGCGGCTTGATTGACGCATTGCAATGCGCCTGGGTCACCGGCTACAGCTTCGGTGAGGTAGTTGGAGCTCTGATCTTCTTTGGTCTTCAGTGTGCATGTCTGCCCAGTCTATAAATTGATGGTGAGATATAATAAGATATGACAGAGCCCCGTCGTTACTTACCTGGCAACGTTGGGCGTTGGAGGCGGCGACGAGGTTTCCAGAGTGCACCTATGTAGTCCCGATGCATATCCAGCCTGTTGAGCATAGAATATCGCACAAAGACCTACCTGTGGGACCAAAAATCCGGTGTCGGCAGTGTACTCGACGGTAGCTGCACTAATACCAGAAGAGGTGAAGGTGAGGACCTCTGACAATCTGTTATAAATCAACTGATCACGAATATAAATGCGATAAACTCTCACTCCAGCAAACAGGGAAGAGGTCTTTGAATAATTCGCCGTTTTTGGGAGGTTCGAACATCAGTAGAAGAGCAATATCTTTGCCAAGGTCGGCGGAGCTGAAGTTAAGGGCTCTGAAGTTACCGGACATGTTGAAGAGCTGGATTTGATTGCGAGAATATGGGATCGAATGAGGATACTCGCTCAACCACTCCTCCCATTTTATAGATGGTCATCATCGAGGGAAGCAGTTACATGTCCAATGGAGGATGGTAGAATACAATGTGGCCCCATCTTCCATGACAATCTGAAATTCAGTCTCGTCTGTCATTCGTAACATGTCTACACGATCCTGAGCTCGCAGAGTCGATCACCCGAGACAAACACACCCTCGTACTCAAGAACAGGGTGCTTAACGTAGTGACGCCACACAAACTTACCTCCGGCAGACTTCGTATATGCACCTACACGTAAAATCGAATTCTGTGGTACGTACATAAACTATCACGAGCCATGTCTGCTCCATCGACCATATAGTGATGAGAACTTCACAGATATTAACCTTCTAGAAAACGAAAAGAACATACGTGAATCATATCTTATCGAAGGTCTAACTCGGCATTCTCTAATGCAATCGACGACCGTGGGTTTTCAGACGATAGTGGCGATGGGTTGAACAATGCTGTACTTGAATGGAAGCCATTTGAGCTCTATGAAGATATTTATCAGCCTCATCTTTCAATAGGGTCCCAATCGAACAAAATAAGCGGGCTTCATAATTCATGAATGGAAGCCAACCCTAAGAAGTTGTACTCAGTTGTTTACAACCCACGGAAGGCGACAATGACTATGACTCGCTTACCAACAATTGTTATGATATCAGGGAACACAGCACCTGTACAAGACGTCGTTAATTTAAATTTAATCGAGCTAGTACATCTTCCGAATAGTACTTTTAGCACACCTCGGCCCCGTTGTCTGTAACCCGTAGCTTTGGCTTTCCTTTGACAGGTTTATGTAATTGTATGATCTCTGGTAACCCAAAGCTTTGGCGTTCTCTGATAGGCTCAAGGAAATTCATATTCGGTTCGATGTATCAACCAAATCACTCCGCGAAGTCCAGCATTTCAGGTCACCTGAATATTGGACTCGCAGCATCAACTTTATGCCCACATTTCAGTCAAATCAAAAAAGATCTTGAAATAAAACAATAAGGCAGCCCGAAAAGAAAAACAATAAGCAAGTTATATACACTCATTTCAGTGCGGTTGAAATTACACATGAAAGCCGAGTAATTTGCCAGTGTGAAAAGTGTTCTTATTGATAAAATATCAGTCTCATTTTCGGGCACGCAGAAGTTTCAAACTTGAGTATAACCAAAACTAGTTCCAAATAGTGGCTTTTCTGTTTTATTTTACGCCATCCATAAATATGCAGTTTCAGAAGACTTTTTAGTGAGCACAAAAACTATAAAGAAATCACATTTTTCGGTACATTTTAAATAAATTGTACGCCAATCGTCAGACCATCCGACCCAAGTCGTACTCACTTGTACCACTGATGTAAAGCGGGCAGAGAAAGACTCATGATGAAGATCAGACCTGGTTATGTGAGATATCAACACTCAGAAAATGGGAACAATAGACACAATAACTGACGTACCCTCGATAGGTTGACAATAAATGCGCGGTCCTTAAAGGTGAATCGTGCCACATGAGTGAGAACCGAATCCAGTGGGATGATGTCATTGGGTCGTGTGGTCTCCATTGTGGCTGAGTAAGTCATCGCGGGGAATAATGGGTACCGCCTGAAAGGATCGTGCTGTCCAGGGAGAAGAGGTGTTTGTCGTTGAACATGAAGGCGCACGTCTAGACAAGACACGGTAATTTTTGAATGCTTCCGACAAGGGGGGCAGAAGCAGCAAGAGAAGGGTAATATAGTATGAGACTGTTACCAACATGAGTTGATGCCTTCGAAAAATTTATTCCACGATGTTGGTAATGTGCAACCTCTTTCGGTATTTCTGGGAGCTCCGAACTAGCCTTACGAAGGTCGCTATCAAGTACGGCTGACTGAGGTGAGAAAGCCTTATCAAATAGAATCTTGAATTCACGAATGACTGCTGGGCAGTCAGGTCTTCGCAACCACCGTCGGAGGTTGGCTCCTCGGGTGTAGGATTGCAATATTGTGCGTTCCAAAGGGCCTATCCTTTGTTAAGCAAATGATTATTTGGAGAATAGAGTACTCACCACCTACGAGATCATTGGTGTTGATCCTCTGAAGAACACCAATCAGACGTTCAAATGGAAATGTCCACCAAGACATCACCGGCCCAAAGAGCTCAAGGAAATCATAAACATGAAAAGCGACATGTACATTGATTCTTTTGGGGTGTGCAGCAGTATGGGGGTGCGAAGTATGCAGGTCGTCAACCCATTGTTTCAGTAGCTGTCGATACCGTGAAGCTCGAGATGCAGTGCTGGTGTGACGGACAATGAGGGTAACGGCTTCAAACAGAGCCATTGAGTGATCCAAAATGCGCAGGAAATGCAAATCGATGTCACTGATAGTGGACAGGGATTGGGCACCATCTCCCCAGAGAGCGACAAGCGCGATTGGAAGGTAGATTGTGCTGAGGATCCGCCATTCTCCCGCCTTTATGATCCCGGCCGCAGCCTCTCCATAGTTGTGAGGCACAGAGTTGATCCACGATGGCGTCTCAGTTGTCTTGATAACCTCTTGGATATGCTTTAAAGTATCCATATCACATGCTTTTGGGAGTGACTCTGGAGCAGAGAGAGGTAGCTTGAGGCGCTGTGATTATGCTGATAAGATAACACACATAATAATGAAAAGCAGTCAACTTGAACGCACCCATTGAACCAGCAACGAAACAATCTGCTCCTTGGTTGTGGGATCGACTTCCCTACCATGATCGTCGATTACCTTCTTCGATAAAAGGTCAACGTCGTCAGCCACATACATCAGGGGCTCCTTTTTCTTTGTGAGTAGTCGCCGGCGTAACTGTACCTCGTCAAGAGGATCCGGCTCACAAAAAGGGGGCGTTCAAGAAGGGTCTGAATAGACCGCACCTGTTTGGCAGATTTTTCATCAAAACCTTGATACTTTGTATTTTTGTTGTCCTCATACACGGTCCAGGGATACGAGAATGCGGAAGACCGAGGCGTTTGAACCTTCGCTTCGGCAGCATCTAGGCGGAGCGCATATCGACAATGGTAATGGACTAGGCCTTCTAAGATGCAATGCATGCTATCAATGACTAGCATTTTGACAGGATTCCAATATGGGAGCCTCCAAAGCTCGGACCAACGGACCCCATTAAGCTGCTCGATCGTTGACCTCTCTTTCTGTGTTTGTGCATCTCGCCAAGCTTCGGCGTGCCGGTGCATTTCCTGCGGGTCGCGATTACTCCAAGCCTCAAAATCTGTTCGATATAATGTCTTGCGGTCACGGCAGTTGCACACTGTGCAATAGATATTTGCTGCTGTTCCTGCTGTCCCAGAAACCTTTCGTGCTGCAGGTAGATCATTAATGGAAATTACAGCGGCTATTTCGACATGTTCTCCACCTATGGAATCCGGTGTTGGCGTCAGGTGGTACCCGGGGCTCCACCCAATGACAAGTTCATCGATAATGGGGCGAAGATAGTGATTGAGTTCCTCGAGAGGGGGTTCATGTGGTCCAGGGATAATACCGACAGGAAAAATGAATTCTGGGGTATAGCGCATGTCTTCAGGGAGGTTGAGATTTGCCAGAGATATAATACCTATAGATTCGTAAGCAGCACGCCTGCTAGTATTTGGGTTAAAGAAGTCGACGTGGATGGCAAATGCGAGCCTGATAGTATCTCCTCTGTCAATAAAAAGCTCGCCGGCATTGGGACCTTCAAATGATCGCATAAATGGAGAGTCAAAGACGCTTCTGGTAGGATCATCGCCACTGGTTGGATTTCCTGAATGAATATGTTGCATCACATTGTCGCAGGCCTCTTTGCATGCGCTCAAAGCCACAGAATCAGTCAATGTGCGTGCTAAATAGTCTTTGAGCGATGCAGAGACAAAAGGTTTGATGGGCTGCTGGGATCCGTGCTTCATCACCAATAAATCGGCGCCGCAGATTGACGGTCCATCTTTTCCAATGACACGGTTTGTACATTGGGCGGGATATGCAGAAGTGGCAGTGATGGGGTCATTTATGGCCTTGTGTGTGAAGTTGCATGCAGGGCATGCCGCATATGTGGTCGATTCTTCGTCTAAGTCAAATCGGCCAAGTGCGGTATACAGACTGGTAGGGAGCTGCTGCAAAATTGACGTTTGCATGGAGGAATAGGAGGTCAATGGTTTGGGTATCCCAGATGACATGGCCATTTGAATGATCATTGAGACAACACTGACGATGAAGTCACACGACTTCCCACTAAGTCCCAAGACGAAGTGTGAAACAGTGATTAGGAGTATGGTAACTTGTGCGATCGTGTCCAGCTTGCCCAGGGGATTGTTCAGGATGCGCTCTGTAATAGATTATTAATTTGTTACAGTTGAAATCTTCTGAAGACTCACCAGCATCAATTACGGGCGGAATACCTGATTTTTCGGCCCCTGGGGGAAGGAGCGCTCCAAGTAGAGTAACGCGAGAGTTAATGTTTCGAAGTAAACTGATGACTGCTGATCTTTTCTGAATTACAGCATCCTCGATCCCTGTAGTTCCTACACATTTTGAAATTGACAGCCCAGCAGATCGGACAAATGTTGTTGCACGGTCCACCAAGCCGAGTAATGCTTGGGTATCAGGAGGTTGACCAGAAAATTCCAGTGTGGCGCCAATCTCCTGTGCCTCATTTTTGACTGCTTCAAGGACAAGTAATTGCTTGCGCGCCTGCACACTGAGGGGGGGGGCCTGTAGGGGGATTTTTCTTCGATCTTTCAGGTAAGCTTTTTGAAACCTCTCCTCCAAAGGCGCTGAACACTGTCTCGAACAGTGTCTATGGGAATCTGGCTGGAAGTAGGTGTACAGGGAGAGCTAAAGATGATGATTAATAACTATTTCCCCAACAATGCAATATATTCAAGTTAAAGCTCACCTGGCATCATTGGACAATGTCATTGCCGCCAATACAGCTGGGAGATCGGTTTCCTGTGCTTTCTGTCAAGGTATTGGATGAAGTTATGAAATAGAAAATATTTCAGCAATATACCGTCAAATCCTCTTTATGGTTCTTGATCTGCAAGCTGTGAGTTAATCGTTCAGATTTTCGAAGTCGATGTCCGTCTGGAAAAAGGGAGCAGGTACAAACAAAAGTTTGCTCAGATTTTGGGGGCATTCTTGTGCGTCCTAGGTGATGTGGGAGGTTCCAATGCAGCCCACGACGTTGAGATATACACCGTGGTTTCCCTTGTTTTCAAACGTTGCCATGGTGTTGTATGGATCGTACAATAGATCATCTGAAGTCCTATCACCATAATCAGCACAATGCACGGCGGTCCGGGCGCGGCCTGATATCCAACACGTAGGCTTTACATCTCCTTTGCGAGCTCACAAAAACATCTGTATTCTGTAACAAATGCCAGGTATATTTGATTGTAAAAACCATACAATATCTAATCTAAACAGTTGCTATAAACTCGAGCATTTCAAAAACATCCTTTGAGACCCTGAGCTCGTGTTCCACCCACTCTGCACCCCGAATTTCTTCTTCGTGACTCAACCAGGCAGGGTCATAGAGTGAACGAGAGAGTCCCTTGGGAGCTTCTCCACTTCCCAGCTCTTCTGTATAAACCCGGGGTTGGAGACGCGATCCTTGTTTTCCACGTATGGCAAGGCTTTGAGATTCTTTGTCCACATACTTGAAATAATTAGTGATTGATGGATTTCTCCAGGGGCAGATCTTCACACGAAACATGGGAATGGTGAAATCCCCAAGTTTTTGGCGCCCTCATCTTCGGATGACATTCCGTTTGTCGATAGCCTGGTCAGAAGTTCACGGAAGAACTTCCATGCCTCAAGGTCGGGTGCATCAGATTCGGTCTTGAGAACAATGACATGGTCGACGGTCTTGACACGTCGCTGATACTTCTAGAGGTATTGTAATTAGTCAGGGGAGCGTAATAGTAACAAATGGGATACTCACTTGCTCCCGACGCGACCGAGAAGTAACAACCCTATTCCGATCTTCCTCATAATCGGCGACGCGTGTGGCAACATCTTCACGAAGTTTCCATGCGTCCTTCTTCCAGATTCGGGCGGTGCTGAACTTGAGCCCATGTCTCTCAAGAACGCTTGAGTTGGTTGTAAAAGAGAGCAATAAGATACTCCTTTGAGACATCGGGGGACGCCCCCATGTGCCGTCAGTTTCACGGTCGATAAGAAGTTGGTCGTAAAAGCGAGATATGATGACTTTGTTCCACCTCGATTTTTCGTAACCTCTGTTGAAGTCCAGTGTATTTGACTGATCAGGACCATTTGGTCCGGTCTCAAAGTCTTCGACAACCTGTTTAGGTGCAGGATTGTAATGAGCAAATTCGGTGATTGATGCCATATCGAAGTATTGCTTCCATGCCGTTCGGACCTGCTCCTGCAGCGCCGGAATGAGGATAGGTAATAAAAGATGATTTGTTAAAAGAGACGCACCTTCCAGAGAAGATCATGCGCCTTGGATATCTTTCCCTTCTCTGTTTCAAGGGTCTTCCTATGACGAGTACGAGCAGACGATGGTCGCCTGCTAGATGCTTTCAAGCCGAAACCTGATTTACACTCAACTGACGAAGCGTTTCCTTGATGATATTCTCGACCGTTTGAGGGCTATGGTTGGTGCCGGCGTTGAGGTCAACAGCTGGACTGGCTTCGGTGGCAGGGTTTGTGCGGGGATTCGATGGCGTGGTAGGTGGGCGAAGAGGTACAATACCGACACTGGCTCCCTCGCTCCTAAAAACCCTACTACGTTCTTGTTGCCTCGGTGTTGCAGGAGTTCGAGCCTGTTGAGTTTGAGTACTGGAAGCCACACGGATGCGCTCCCGCAGAGCCAACACTTCATTTGCGTGCTCGGCTTTTTTCTCTGGCGTGGTCCACCCTTTCTTGCTCGTGAACGTGCTTTATCTTGTTCGTGTTCTTCTCTCATAGCATTGATCGCTCTCATCTAGGGGAAAGAATAAGGTAAATTAGCAGAAGCGATCAGTGATCACGGAGGTACAGCATACTCACCATCTCCTCATTGCTTTTCTGGATATTCTCAAGCTGTCGTTGATCCGACTCCATCTGTGTTTTGCAGAGTTCTAACTGATTCCTTGTTGCTTCGAAGGTTTGCGTCAGCTGATCCATCGTGTTCTCGCTCTGCAAAACCTGTTCTGCCAGCTGTGTTTCCGTTTAGTCGGGCGGTTCCGAGCTTTTTTGATAGATCCCAAGCTTGTCGCGAGTAGAGCTTGTTCTGTGAACGTAGTTTTGCCAGTTCGTCCTTCATGGATAGTGCCTTTTTTCAGCGAATATTCTTCAGCGGTCACGCATCTTGTCCAAGACGTTAGAATAAAAGTTGAAGATAATTTGATAGTGGGAAATAAGTACTCACATCGTCAAGGGTATCTTGGTTGGGCCCTGCAATAGCGACACGCTTGTGGGCAAGAGCAGAATCTTCCTGTAGGAGAATACAAGTTAGACACAATCATTATATACACAAAAATCAGTACCTCATGCCCTTCACGGGGTTGTTTGCTGCGCTGCTTGTCGGACCTATGTGCTTCTCCTGCGGTGTCTCTGGAGTCTAATGTGTCCATGAGATCTGGCTCAGTATTCCCCGCTCGAACCTATCCTCTTCGGGCGTCGGAACCAGACATTTTCGGCCTCAGGGGGTGGGGGGAATGGGAGTTTTCTCGGTACGTTGGGTTTCGAGGGAGCTGGCATACCAGAAGTGGGATTCGGAGTGGGATTCGGTTTCCATTTGAGTGGGGGTGACGTTGGTCGATTCACTCATGTTTGTTGGAAGGTTCAAGTTGGAAGGCAAGGGAGTGAAGCACTGGGGAATGAGACTGCTTTAGTAAGAGTAATCGAGAATAATAAACCTATCAATTCATGCATCGGCGTACCTTGGTTATTGTCTATGCAGGCTTTCCATTGCATGTCCGTTGCTAGCCGTGACGCTTATTGTCCCAACTTCTGCAACAGCTGACCCGCGCTCACCGAATCCCACCATACACAAGCGCATATCGTTTCAGAGAACTGAGGGAGCGAAGGTCAAAGGATCGTGGATAGAGTGCCATTGGTGGAAGTGGTTGACATTGATTGACAACTTTGCACCACCACGCTATCGTACTGTCGTGACGCCCACACTGTCTTATTACAAAGCAATTACAAAGTACGTATATTTCGTCATATGGGCTCCCGCGCATATCAAAATTGTTCCAAAATCATTCAGCGTATAACTAAAATACATGCGGTTTAACATAGCACGGCAAGATATACATTAAAAAAGAGATTGCCTTTCAATTCCATGATCGTACGCTAGAAGCAGTGATTAGTATGCTACAATAATGTATGATGGCAAAGACATACACCGAAGTTTTGCCACAGAAACGCTGAGGGCCATAATGAGCATACAGGTGTGAATGAAGGTTTTGAGGACACTTGGCGTTACTGGATGCCCGGCGACACGCTTCACAGCTTCAGGCTTGGACTCATTGTCTGCCTTTTTCTTCCAAATGATGATATTCCCTGCTTCATCGCCGCCGCCACTGTGCATCGCAGAAAAGATAAAGGGGGCCGAATCAGGTTGTTCCATTGCCTGGTTTTGAATTAGTTAGGAGAGAATAACAAATACAGAAGTACTTACCGCTATAGCTTGTATTCTCCCATCACCGCTTTTCAACTGATCGATCATGTTTCCGGATCGCCTGTCGAAGACATAGACGACACCATGGTCGCTACCACTGATAATGTACTTGCAGTCCTCGGAAAATGTAACTTGTCGGGGCCGCTGGGACTTCAAAACTTTGACGGGATAAGTTCGAACCCGGTCCCAAGAATCAGCGCGATAGAGTGCCGGCGCCTTCATTTGGGTCATCGATACAAAAGACGCCTCGGCGGAAGTTGACCGAGGCGTTTCCGCTGGGTATGTGGTCAGACAAGGAAAAATAGAGGAAATGTGGGCGTACATTGTGCAGCCAGTTTGACGAGTTTTCTTGACTTTTCCATCGACACCGCTCAGAGTAATACTTTGAGAGATACGTCATCTGTGTAAGTAAAAATGTGACAATAATGACTTACATCAAGCCATCATGCATTCCGAACGTGTAAAGGTCTTTATCTTCTCCAGTTTGGCCAAAGGAAATAGCCTTCGTAATGTGGTCCTTGAGGACAACAGCAAAGATAGGGTGGAGATCTAATTTTGGGCCGACTTGCAAGACTTGAATTACTGAGCTTCGGTTGGAGACAGCGAGTCGGTTTGAACCAGCTTCAAATGCTATTGCGGTAATTTCTCCTGGTTTCGCCAACTGAAGACAAAAGGATTCTTCAAAACGCTAGAGAATGTTAACTTCGAGTTGTATATATTCAAAAGAATGAAACTCACCGTTTCTCCTCGAGAGCCTATAGTCTCCTTCCACGATACAACATGTCCCATCTCCGTACCGAAAATGAGGCCATCGTCGGGTTCATCTTCGCGTCTGATCCACGCAAGTGCAGTTGTAGCTCCTCGGTTACCAGCACCTGAGGGGCGGCCCATCTCCTTCACAGCTATCTTGGATGATGCAGAGATTTGTTGTCGAACCGCTTTGCGGAGGTCCCAGATGCGAACGCCGTCAAACCCTGTAGAACTTAGGTTAGATAGTGAAAGACAAATATGGTTGTTTTGTCTACCTCCACTGGCAAGTTTGCCGTCTTCGGTGACACTGAGGCACAAAACAATCCCAGTGTGTCCGATTAACTGCCCAACTTCGAGGTAGGTTTTGTTTTCAGAGTATTTCACAGTGGTGTCCGAATGGGGCGGAGCGAGTAGGGGGTGACATTTTGCGGTGGGTGAACGGAACGGAGAGATAATCTGGAGTGTTATAGGTGGTGAGTGCGTGAAGGATTGACCTTTATGAATAGTATGCAACTCACCTTTTCATCCGTGCAACCTTGAACAAGGTCTATTGTTGCTATTGTATTTTCGTCGGAGTGAGAGTACAAGGCTTTCCAACGGTACTAATCACATCACAATCGTCGGGGTTGGCTGCATTGCAACGGTTACTAATCAAATCACAATCGTCGGGGTTTAATCTAAATATAGAATAATGAATTCGTGCACCGATTACGCGTGCGATCCAACTTGGATGCACTTTTGCTATTGTGAATAGCACCCTTCCGGTTCCCAGTACCCTTCCAAGTTTTAAATCACTGGCAACTTCTCTTATTGTGAGTCTAATTGTGAGTTTCACCTTTAAATTGCTTGTGTTGACGAGATTTTTCACTATACAACCCAAATCATGGAACGGGCCAAATCCCCTGCTACACTGCTCATCGTATCCTCGACACCGATTCCCCCCTTGCCCTTCCGCCCCCTCCCCCGGGCGCCCCATTGTCGTCCTTCTTGACCTGACAGACTTCCCGGCGCCTCAACGTACACAGGATCTCTTGTTTCAACTCGAACTCGGGGGGAAAAAAAACAACTAACGCGATTGAAAAGACAGCCCGCTTCCATCCATACGCACCTGATCGACGGTCAAAATCGTGTTCTCGCTCTCGTTCTCGTTCTCGCTCCCGCAGTCGCTCTCGAACTCGCTCTCTCTCGAACTCGCTCTCGCTCTCGAACTTCGCACTCGAACTTCGCTCTGGAACTCCCTCCGCTGGAATATCCACCATCCGCACCTACAGAACTTCGCGGCTTAGGCCGCCGCCAAAGTACCAGCCCCCTCTCCTCACCACCATCATCAGTCCGCTCCAGCCTATCTCCGGAGCCCAGCAACGTAACGTCTCGAAACACTCCAGCTCGAAACACTCCAATGCCCGTGAAACAGTCCAAGATCGAAGCGCCCCTAAAGATGCTGCACGCAAGAATTTGGAGTCGCTCTCGATTGGGAGCCAGCAGTTTACAAGGACTTCAAGGTAAGCCCTTAATTCAAGTCGCATTGTTCTATACTCATGTTCGAATCAGGCCATGGTTAATCAGTCTTGCAAACAGCACCTGGGCACGAATGTATGCTTTAAAGATCAAGACCCCGCAAAGTTGAATTTAGTACGAACTGAGGTATGTGATTATGGCTTCGATTCTGTTTCCTACTCTGTAATAATTTGCTCTTCACGTTCCCAGATTTCCGCACGCTTTCCTGTCGCCGAGAGCTATGAGACAGCCTGGCCATTGGACATTGCAATCCAGGCATCCCTGAAGAGCTCCGCTGCCCAGGCCAAAAGGAAAAATGCGCCATCGGCGTGTGAAGGCGGCCACCTAATTGTACTTCGGACGATTGGCGCCGGATACCCGTATGATCAGCGTACAATTTATTTGTTTAGGCACGAAAATTAGCTACTTAGGTCATTTTTCAGTACGAATTAAATTTGTATTCATTTTCAAATTTTCATCTTAACTGGAAACTATACTGAATCGAGATATCTCAGCCCCGTTTTCAGAGTGACTTATGATCAGAAAATCAACCTCACTTAAAATGGTGCTTAAAGTTTTCTAATTGTTTGACAAATAAGGACGACTGAGCCTTTTGTTTTCGGGTTGACTTCTCGGGGTGCCTAAAAAGTGAATATAAGATCCATTTATTGTTTGACATTTTGGATTGTCTAAAATTTAGATTTTTATTCAACCTTTAAGGGAGAAAGAAATGTAGGTCTATTTTCCAATTATTAGTCTAATTTTCAGGTGACCTGAAAGGCTGGACTTCGCGGAGTGAATGGTCTATCGGGAATGTTGCACAGTTTGTCTGGATCAGGTTCTGTACATCTAATCATTCCCGATTCGGATTATTTCCGCAGTCGCCGAATTCAATCAACAGATTTGTTTATCTGGAGTCGACCTTCAGTCCTTCCACGGAAGCTTCGGGCGGCTCTTCTTTAGGGAGTTTGGGCACTAATTTTTGAATGTTTTGTGCCATCTGACCTGAGATACAAAACAACCTTTGCTGTCTATGGATTACCTCCTGGAGTCAGTGTCAACGTTCATACTTAATGCTTCCCGGACAAAGCATGTACAAGGCGGAAGTCAAGAGGTCACCAAAGATGCAAAGTGAAGGACCATAAAGCTACAACTTGACACCCCATATTCACAGACAATATCGATATCAACTAATGCCTCGCGTACATGAAGATGGTTTCGTTCTATATACTGCATATGAATTGTTGATAGAAGGTCTGGTATACGCAATATAGCAAATTTATTAACTAGCATCGAGACGTTACAATCACGCCCTGATCAATTGCAGTTTTACCAGTTTCCTGGTCATAGGATAAATTCCATTCAGTTGATGGCGAGAGATCATTGAGATCTCTTTCCCAAACAATGTTTGATTCAATCTCGTTGCTGATCATTGCGCTGCCTATAATTAACCTGGGTCACAAAATAATTCTGTATGAAGCTAAGTGTATCATACCTTTGTAATCGCTCACCGCATAAATCTTTAATTTGGAAGTGGGATAAACCGACAGGATAGAGTCTCTACTATACGACGATAAAGCAGAATTTGGTATCTGAAAGCTACATGAGGACGAAAACGTCTACTCAACACATTTCCAAACAAAGATGTGTTCAGCTTTGGTACCCGCGGCATTATAAAATCCCTTGTACACCGAATTAGTACCTATTTGAACGAATTTTGCATCAAGATTTGTCCTACAAGTCCAATTTTGGCTGGAGCCTCAGTGTCGTTGATGCATTTCAGGTTCCACTATCAGGCTGAATTTAATTGTCGCTAGATTTATAACCATGTATCTGATACTCCTTTTGAGGATACGCGTTATGATTCCCACTGTTCTGCATACAGTCTTTACTGGTCTAAGATTAACACTGCTGGCGCCGACCGCTGTATGTCTGACATACAGCGATTTATATACATGACTTATGTAAGAATTGATGTAAGTATGACATATAGTATTTATGTTTAGAAATAATACAGATATCAAACATATATTCTGTTCGGTAGCTGTATTTTGAACAAACACCATTTCTGTTTCTAAGCTGTAAGTAAATAAAACACCTGAATAAACATGACTTCTTTTCTTTGGCTGTTTGTCAAAGATACAGAATAGCTGTATATAATAGCTGTATGTAAAACATACAGATATGGTGTATATAATTGCTGTATGTTATACAAATATGACTTGTGTAAATAGAACTTACAGTTAAAGAACAGAACTTCTGTTAGTAAAACAAACAGAATTTATGTATGTAATTACTGTATGTCGACCTTACATCGAAACATACAGTATTCGACTCGCTCAGCGAAGTCGATGAGTGCGCGAAGAATTCGCATTTCGAGCGTGACGGCGACTTCGCACACGACATTTAAACAATTGAATGTACTTTATTATCGACTCGCGGTTCATTCAATTTAATCCATTTGATGCGATAAAGACGCATATTTTACTGACTACAGAGTGCAAAGATCTATTTAGTTAACCATTTGTAAACGACAACGCCAAAGTGAATCGATACTTAAGCGCGCGTGAAGAAACCGGGCACAAATCCCACTATCAACTTTTTCACCATCATCCATCACATCGAGTACATCCTTGCTATGCACTCACACCGAATACCGAATATCAATGTCTGGCGCTAATTCTTCTACAGAGCAAGGTAAGTGTCGTTGTATATCTAAGAAAATAGCTCATCAAACTAACCTAATGATGCCCAGACGTAGAGATGCACGTCTTCGTGACTCGAGACTGCGATGAATGCGGTCGAGAAGGTAAGGAAATGTCGCTATCGACTCATTCAACGGTCATGGCCTCATACCCGTTCGGCAGTCTTGACAATCCAGCGAGAGGGGAGAGATGACGCGACCGATGCAATAACGAAGGCGTTGGCCCTCGGTGAGTCGTCGCTGTGCTAGCCGTCAAGTTTCCAGCGCGGCTCATGTTAGTTATTCCCCGCCGAAGATCTCAACTCCAAGGATGCAGCCACTCGGTCGGACGAGGAGATGGATATCGATAACGAGGAAGCGTCGGGAGCCTTCAACGAAGCAGGAGAGGCTATGGAGGACATAGAGGACGGTAGCTTGGGGCGATAAGGGGAGGGATAGGGGGACTGTGACGAAGAGTCGAATGAGGAGGAGAAGATGGAGATATAAGGCGCTGTATGGCCACTTAAAAGACGATGAAATGTGACGAGAAGGGTATGGGAAGGGTATGGTTTGATCGACATGATATGTAACATAAAACAGTGCGGTGAAGCACACACATATAGATCCAGTTTGACCGAAGGGGGAAGAAATATGCAAGCTATGATCATTCAATGCAAAAACTTTTCATTCTGAGCATGGACTTCCTTGGAGAGATAAGGCCAAGTCAGAGTCCTAACCACCTCTTTCTTCAGCTTGCGCTCATCGCCACCCGCGCATTCTTTCGCCAGCTTGATCTCCCATCCGCACAGAATATACAGCAGTCGCGACGTTTGACTGAATGAGCACCGAGAGCCGCCACGAGCGAACGATGGCGTATCGCATCCGCGAGCGGCAGGCTAAGGTGCTTCATCACCTAGGGCGATCTATACGAAAAAGAGGGAAATAGATTAAAAATACGTCATATAAAAGAACACGATAAATCATCTATACGCACTGTGACAGTCGCGCTCAGCGACACGCCACGTCGAAGTTTTGCTGTTGTTGATGGCGCTGCTGATGCTGTTTATGTTCATGTTGGTGCTGGTGCTGATGTTGCTGAGGATGATGTTGCTGGGGTTGGTGCTGCTGTTCCGTTCGACGGTATCCCCGAATCCCAGCTCAATAAACATGTTCTTCCAGTAATGCGCGTCAAGATCGGACGCGTGCGCAGGCACCGCTGGCGCGTATCCGTTATTTCCCATCCCGTTCCCGATCCCAGTGCCGTTACAGTCACGGACAATCAAACTCAACTAAAAAAATCAGCTTTTATTCATGGCCCCCAAAACCATCGGAATCAGTAGAATCCCGTTTAAGGAGCTTCCCGACCAACTTTCAGCTCATTCTATCGAGCCGTTCCCTTTTAAATTGCCAATTAAGGAATGCACACCCTAAAATATTGGCCGGATCCTTAAAAAAAACTGGTAAAATCATGAAAAATAGCGGAATCGCTTTCTTTTTCAAAGAATGGAATGATCCCAAAGTTCGGTGGGATTTTATCGAGCTGTTCCTCCCCTAAAATTTTCACAAAATCCTATTGCCTAAGCCACAAATCACTGATTACTTTCGTAAGGCAAAGAAGAACGCAAAGAGAAACATTACCGGCGTTTTGGAATCAATCGAAAACAGCTTCCCATGTCCATTCTGTGATCCATGGCGACCTTGATGAGCAATTAGATAATGATGAAGGATGGGAGGCTAGCCCAATCTACAGTGAATGAAAGTGAGAAGTCCATCCAGCAGTTTGATTCGAATAAGGATACTTAGTTTGCTTTTGAACCGCGCATAGTTGTGGATGTCAACAACAGGATGCCCTCACAGCCAAGCACGCCTAATTATTGAGCATATAAATGATAAATAGACAAACAGAGACATAAAATCCCTCACCTGAACGAGGTCATCATATTTAGCGAAGTTCGTCTGGTTGATCGCGCTGATTATGACATCATTCGTAAAAAATTGCCAGACGACAGGCGGGCGGAAGGTGTTGAATCCGTCATCATTGGCAAAGTGATGCATTGCAGCTCTATTTAAGTGAGCAATTCAAATTCATTTTAGCCAACGAAACACAAATAACATTTGGTCAGAAAGCGACGCACACCATCAGAGTTGCATCCAAAGTCGAACACCCGAAGTCGAACACGGCAATGTTGATTCCGACATGTGAGAGTTTTCCTGTCACCCTAGAAGTGAGACTCGCAGAGCAAGCAGGAGACGGATCAGACATCGACGTTGCGGGGACAGAAGATGTTGCGGGCTTGCTGGTGGTACTTGGGGTGGAACTTGGCTTTGTGGCCATGGCGGTTGATGAGCTTGAAACAACACCAGGCAAGCATTGAGAGTAGTCTAAACAAACGATTGTTATCATCCATGGTAGCATGAAAGCTATTCAATGGTGATCAGACTTACATGGATTGGAGACTATACGTGTAGCTCCAGAAACGCAGGTCGTCGCGCCTGCCCAACCCTAAGATCATAGTAGAATTAAATGCGTCAGAGAGAGAAAGGCGATGTAGCTCGAGTAACTTGGAGTTGACCAAGTTCAGCAGTGTGCTTTACAAATATATATATACACACCTGTATAGTTGTCCACTCCCCGTACGACGTGCTGGCAACATCGCTGCAACGCCGCACATTCAACAGCACGTCCATCTGGGATGGCCACAAAGAACCAAGGAATGCGTCCTTTTCTGTTGTCATCTTAGCTATCTATATCATGCATGATTGAGGTTTCAACAGGAGAAGGACCACTAGGTATAAAATTTTGAAACTTTACCATTTCGTGGAGGTGCTCAATGTCTTCCTTCAGAGTCGATGGATCTACCAAACACTAATCAGCAAAAAAATCATCCAAATTGAGAGAAGAAACCGACACCACAACGGGTTAAAGAACATTTCATTATCATTCCTGGCCGTCCCAAGTACGTTAATTACCTATGCATTTCCACCACAACCAAATCTTTGGCGCTTAACGCTTTCATCCACGGTGTCCTCTTTTATTTGTGGAATTGTTGTGGAATACATTATACTATCTATATCTTGTTATTATTCTACAGATTTGAAAGCTTATACAAGGAGCGGTTGAACAAGATAGGTGAAAACGTGAGCTACAGTTGAGCAGAACTTGGCAGGCTGAAACGCAAACTAGGTGCTAGAAGGTTGGAAAGAAGAGGAAAGTGTTACATTGTCACAGCAGCGCCTTTGATATGCGACGATGATTTCTATGCCGTCGCTTTTTGAAAAGCGCCTCCCTCGGCTTTATCGGCATAAAATTCTGCTCCGGATATCATCATCGCACACTTATTTTATCACGCTTTCCCCTTCTCATCCCACCCATTGCACTTGTAAAAGAAGTATGAGAGTCCGTAAATAACAATTGTATGATGGAGTAAAGACTGTATCGGAAAGAGTAATGACTGATCCAAGGAAAGAAAAAGAAAAGTAAATGGGTGTCAAACCCGAACTACAAGCAATAAACGACGCTGAAAGGAGAGAAACCCGAATTCAAGATGAGTGCGCCACAACTTACACTTCATCACTGCTGCTAGGCTCATGCGACTTCTCTCTATTGTCGATCGCATCTCGAATGCGGGCCGCCACCCTCTTGCCTTCTACCCTCCGCAAGGCTTCCGATTTGTACTTGAGGATGAGTTTCAACGCACTCCTTACAGGCCAGCAATTGTCGATAGTTGGTCAATACAGGCCAGTGGTCAGCGTCCATGGCCTGTGTGAAGTCAATACACATAGTTAAAGTGAAAATAGATCACACACCATCTCACAGATCTTATTTATAAGCGTCTGGTTCTGTGAGTGATAGCTAGCGTTAAGTCGAAGTGTCCTGGTGGCTTCCCTGCGGATATAAGCCTGCAAGATAGAGTAAGATATTAAGAACAGATATCTGCTAACATAGGAGTAAACTCTCACCAACAATGTTTCCACATCCTTCTTAGTCCAGTTGTAAGTGTTCTGGAGGATGTCTTCCAAATTAAATCCGCCAGAGCCCGGGCGACCAGGTTCCCCACGGGCTTGGGGATTATGACCACTCTTGAAGGACCAGCTCGCGCACTCGATGGTCCTGCTGTGGGCAAAGTGGATGGTCCCGCGGTGGGTGGGTTAGATGGAGGTGGTGTCGACGGATCAGTGGCTAATGGGCTCGCTACGGAAGATGGACTAGAGGTAGGACTTCGCAAGTCCCAGTTAATCCGCATTCCTACCTTAGGAACAGCTGGAGGAGGGCGAAATATCGGCGAGAAATTGATGCGAGATGTGACTTGAGGGGTGGGGATATGTAAGTATGATCCAGGTACTTCTGGCATAACAGAGGGTTCCACCAGGGAAGCTCCACCAGGAACGGGCAATGTGATACGCGAGTAGGCGTAATGAAGGATTCCATAGATATGTAATGTCGCAGTTGTTAAGTTAAGATTGAAAAAAGGAAAGGTAAGGATAAATTGAGTAGTAAACGAGATTTAAGTTTTCTTATGTATGCACTGAGCGAGGCAAAGGGATGGCGATATATTGGGTACGGTATTGGAAGAACTCGCATAGCTCGCTTTCAAGTCCATTTTTCATCTGCAGCTGGAATAAACCCTCGCTTTCAACTCAGCTTTCATGCTCCCAAATATCACTCATGCCTGGAACTTCGAACAATGCCCTTTCAGATTCCTTTGTAACATGGAGAAAAGGGAAGGTTGGAAAGGGACCTTAATTTTGATCGCTCACTTTCTTATACAGAGCAGATTTCAATGCCGCCCGATCGGCAGGACGGCATCAGCGGCATGAAAATCCGCTTCACCACAAAAGGCCACCCAAGGCTTATTCACACGGTTTTCCTCTTCCGACAACACACCAACAGTACACTATGAAATCACTGTCGCAATTCAAGACACGAGTAGATACTCAATAAGATAGCATCGTATATTACTTTTGACGAAAATTACCTTCTGCATTATGAAAGAAAATAAGGGTGACAAAAAGCCGAAGTTGTACGGAGATTTATTGAAATATGGCGCACAATGATCCAGTATCAAAGGAAACTGGACAAAGGAAACCATATATATGGCGATGATCACGCTTTGAATAGTAAAGAGAGAAAAGTACCGGCAATCAAGCTCAAAGGAGACTTGACAAAGGAGACAAAATTCGAAGTGGCTTGGTCGTGGCGCACTGGTGATCCAATGCCAAAGGTGAGCTGACAAAAATGACACGATGTGAACTCGCTTATACTTGGCTCACTATAGATAAACGATGTTGGATTAAGAGCACCCTCATCCCACTTTTCGCATCAAACTCATCAACCTTGACTTCAAGGCCAATTTCCCTGTTTAACTTCTAAGATATGAATCTGGCGAGTACACGCCTTCGAGGAGATGACATTTGCACTAACCTTTGACTTAGAATGCTTCATTTGTCCTCGAAGGAGCTCAAGAACCCGGGGTCGAACATGTCGACCATTTACTCTTTCCAATAATGCAAAATTCTTGCTCGCTGCCGGTATGTTCAGCCATGTTTCGACTTGGTATAATCTAGCTAAAATGAGAATTTAGGTGACAGCGACAAGGTATTTGTTTGGAACACAGAAACATTCCGAACAGAACAGGTCTTGGAAAATAAAGGCTGGGGCCAAGTTACCTGCCTTGCCCGGGCATACGCTGAGTAGCCTCGCGAGGGAAGCCATAACGGTGCTGTGCGTAGGATCTGTTGTAGGCAGTCTAAGTATCTTTATCATGGACTCTCGGTCTGTCAAGGTCGGTCAAGTAGTCAACGCAATGTTTTTCTGTTCTTACCATTTTCAAAGCCATTTGCAGAACGGGGACCATGACACAACTTTTCACCCCAAACGATACAGTGGAGAACGTGGCGTTTGACAAGATCAATGGCAGACTGGTGGCTTCCAGCCATTCAGGTGCTGTGAAGATGTACCACATCGAAGCTGCCGGTGAGATATATCCTTTGTATCACTTGTTCCCAAGACTTATCCAAGAGCCCTCAGCAGGTTTGGTGAGACTCATCTGGGAAGCTCCTAGCAATCGACCAGGTATTCCCACATCTGTAATCTTCTACGGCGCCAGGAGCCAGAATCTCTTGTCTTTTGGATTAGAAGACGGCGTCAGCGATGTTATGTACCCTCAATCATTTAACAATGCTAATGAATGCCTTAGTCGTTGTCGAGATGCCGCCAATGGCGACGTATTATGGAGCAAAGAACTAGCTAGCGGGATGTATGTATTTCGCATCGCACTCTCATTACATATGGCTGATAAATTACATAGCGGATCCGTTGCCTTGTCGAGTGATCAAACAGCCGTGATCGTCAACAACCTGAACAACGGCAATTTTGATGTCTACCATCCTCCCGATATGTCACCCGTTCAGTCTCTTGCCGTAGGAGACTCGCGACCACGCTCCGCTACTTCATCAAACAATGCGAATTCATTGAAGGATCGAAACTATCAATTTGTGGAAGTCACACCAATAAAGTCTACATCTTTGATGTAGCCAACAATTATGTTCTTCAAACGCTTACTTCTAGCAGCTAAAGGTTGGTTTATTCCGTCGCCCTGAACATTTTTCGAACTTATGTCTTGGACGTCAGAAACACATATGACCCAAGCTGTTACAGTCACTCGGGCGGAAAGTCGAAAAGTGCTCATTGCAGCATCCTCCAATGGGTCTATCTACCTATGGGAGAAACGGGCCGTGGCTTTGACAACCGGCAATAACGATGAGAGTCGTTCTGGAACCACACTCTCCAGCTACGTGAGGACCCATAGCCCTCTGTTTTTCTTTGTTGCCCTCGTGACATACCCCACCTGGTCACCATATGCTTTCGCCGTGAGATCTTCTTTAATTTTCTTATAGGTCCATTTCTGACGTCTTCACTTTGTTTCTTAGTTTTTGCTTATAATTGCGAAGATGAAAGAAAGTGGATTTATCAAGGAGGAGGGGCATGAACATTCTTAGTCAAATATCTCTACCTTGGTTTACATAATTGTTTAGTTTTACTTGCATTCGGCGATGTCAGTAGAAATCATTTTGGAAGGAGACCTCCAGAAACAATGACAGATTGACAATGTCTTCTGAATGAAGGACATGCGTGAAGTCGCTGCTGCCTTTTCTGGCATGGAAGACATGATATTCGGTTGAATATGCATAATTGAAAAATTTGTAGATATTAGAGTTGACTAAGGCTTGCGCCTACCTTGGGAACCTAAAGCATCACAACCACGTGATACATTTCCGCAGGTTTGCTGGTGTTGACGGGCAAGCCAGGGTCTTTCCGTATCGACTTGTACTTAAATCCTCCTTCGCCTGTTCAGGTCGCTGGCCCGAGAAGTCTTTCCTCAACCCTCGATGAAACCCGCCACGCACATACCGCGTCAGCGGTCGCATTAACCCTTACCAGGGCGAGCCCTACTACGCCGAGATCACTCAGCCCCAGCAAGACTGAGGTTGAAAAGGCCACTGATGTCCCTGCCTCTGTCACCCTCGCTGACTAACTGACGACAGGTAGCGTGTGGACAGATTGAGGCCCCCGCGCTTAATTGTCTCATGTAGGTTGTAGGAGTGTTTATTTGCCATCACATATCGAATTCTCTTTTGTTGC
>JAJIRX010000225.1:0-16621 GCA_023853785.1 Psilocybe azurescens | reverse complement strand
ATTGGATATGTTTGAAACACAATTTTCAGACATTTCCACTATTCTCCCAAGTTAAGTGCAAATGGTATGCTCATTTTGAATCAAGGTGCATCAGGGCCGATCCAGTCGGTAGAGGACGACCTCATCGGCAACGATATGGAAGTGGAAAAGGGCGCTGAATTGGTATCCGATGGTCCATATGAAGCAAAGAATGTCGATGCCAATTCCATCACGCAGACGGTGGAATTAAGTGCCGACATCGGGAGCGTAGCAGGCGGTGAATCGGTACCGACAATAGTGCCGATAGTTGAACCGCGGCCGACAAGACGATTCGGATTCCGGCCCCTATGTTCCGATATCACCGCCGATGGTAGAACAGCGCGGGAGGATGATTCCGTTTCCGGCCCCGATCCCTCAAACTCGATGATACGCGTTAACGACGCACAGGAAGAACAACGAGAACTTATCTCGTCGGTTCGTAAAGATTTTCCTTCCGTGCAATTGATTCCGCCAACACCCAATAACTCGCAGGAGCAGGCCACATACAGTGCCCACATTATTGTAGCCGGTACTCATCAAGCTGCTTCAACGGTGCCAGGAAACGCCACTTCAGCTGAGTTGGCTTCATATACCACACACACTTCTCCCACCTTGCAAGCACTCGAAAGTCTGCCGAACTTGGTTGAAACATCAACGCATTTGGGACCGATTACTTTCGGTCCCGATGATGTCAATGTCGGGTCCGAGGTCGGTAATGGCGTTGAATTGTCGGTTGCCGGCGGCTCCGAGTCGGTCGATATCGGTAGAGAGTCGGCAGATATCGGTCCCGAACCAACTTTGTCGGCTGCGCCTCCTCTTACTCTTGTTGCAACGCAGTCTCTTCTTACTCCGCCTCTACTATCACAGAATGATACAAATGACCGTCGCCGTTCACCACGTCTCGCATCACCCCGCCCTTCGCCAATGGTGTCCCGTAGTCCGACACCTGGACGACCAGGAAGCGTCCACGTACTGACATTTCGCCTGCTACAGAGAAAAGCAAAAGACCTCGTCAGGGATAGTTCCAGATCTCAGTACATATCATTGTTGGGTCAGATGTAGATTTTTTTGTAATGCCTTTCACTGCTCTGATGTTCAATAAATTTGATTCTATTTTGTTCATGATAATATAAGGAAGTGCAGTTTATCTGTGCCTTGTACTGCGTCTAACTGGTATCCCAGCCGTTAATGTGGCTGATGTTGATCCTACATCGCCGGCCGCTTTCTTTGTTTTCCTTTCTTTTTATGTGATGTAATAGGAACAATATGGTAACTTTGTGGTTCTGTGTCGACTTCTATCGGGACCGATTTCGGGGCCGCCTGAGTAGAGATCGGTGTCGGCATGTGCGTCGGGACCGGTGTAGGGCTCTGCATCCGCACCGATGTAGTGATCTGCGTCGGGGCGATGTGTGGATCTGCGTCGGGACCGGTGTAGGGCTCTGCATCCGCACCGATGTAGTGATCTGCGTCGGGACCGATGTAGGGATCTGCGTCGGGACCGGTGTAGGGAGCTGCGTCGGGACCGGTGTAGGGATCTGCGTCGGGACCGGTGTAGGGATCTGCTTCGGCACCGATGTAGGGATCTGCGTCGGGACCGGTGTAAGGATTGGGATTGGGACCGCTGTTGGGATCTTCGGCACCGGTGTAGAGACTGGTGTCGGTGTTGCCCTTGGAGTGGGCATAGTTGTACCAAGTAGCCTTGGATCAATATTACTGTTGTTAATGACGTTGGTTGCTCCTCGTGTGGATAAACTTGAATCCAATAGGTACATAGGTATACCATCTGTGGGACCATTCACTGGGAATTGGTGTTCAACTCCAGATGGAAAAATTGACATTACTTCTTGCTGAGTGGCATAGACATCCTCTCTGAAGATTAAATTTGGGATGTCTTGCTGGATGCTTTCCATATCTTCATGAATTGCATCCTAATTATTATAAGATTGTAAGATAGTGGTTCGGTATCAGCAATAATCGGGACCGATACACTTACAATCTGCCTGACATCATGTCTCGTGCCCGATATCAATGTCAAAGTTGGTTGATATTCTTCAATGTTTGGCGTGATGTGCATATTGGTCAGTGCTAAAGTATTTTCCACTTGATCCGACTCAATTTGGCATCGACTTGTTGTTTTATTTCGACGTTTATTTCTCGCTTGACGTCGGCCCCGATCGGCATCGGCAACGGTGTCGGGATATTCTGAGGGAGCGGGACCGTCTTTATGTTTAATAGACCGAAAACGAAAAGTGTCTTGTGGTTGATATAATTGCTGTCTTTTGATCAAGTGCCCAAAAAGCATTGTATGCTGTCTTTATGGAGATTCCGGGGTTTGTAAATATCATGTTGGGAGGTAAATATTTCGATTCGATAAAGGTCGCCTGAGCGTAGGATATTTGAGTGTATGGAACTTTCTCTGTTTTACCACCAGTGGCAAGGTCTATCTATAATTCAGGCAAATTGGACTCGAGGCATGCCTGAACTAAACTCACAGTAATGATTATTCACGTACAGACTGAAAGCTTCTTCCCAGTCACTTTTTGTCCACTCTTTATCTGGCAAAGGGATAGGTATGATTGGGAAACCATTACTAGTTTTTCCCAATGTAAATATTGGCTTCTTTGCTGTTGCTCGGTTAACCGTGAATGCTAAGTGAGGGTTTTGCTTGAGATTTTGCAAGCCCGTCATATAATCCAATATGTTTTGTTTCATTCGGTCGACGTCAGCCCGATATGTACTCATGAATGAAGGGGCGGGAACACCCATCAAGCTGGCAATTTGTTCGTATCTAAAGCATAATCAGCTGTGTTTTTCAATGAGTTGCTGGAATATGCCGATCCAACAATTATGTCGGCCCCGAGAAAACTCGGCTGTTATCTGCAATCACGTACCCATCGACTGCGACCTTGCCATCTGCTAATGGGAAGCAAACAAAAACCACACTGGTCATCCCCATCTCTTTATATTGGTCATTCATTGTTTGATCAATCCGCCTGACATGATATTTTTGGCCAAACTGTGATATAATTGTTAGGTCGGCCTCGGACACGGGGCCGTATGACCGACCTTGCTTGTGTGTGCTCGTCATACCCCGCATTGAACACCTTTCTACTTCATCGTCAATGTCCTTACGTTCATTCTCAGTCATCTTGTCCCAGATATTCTTCATGGCGACTGTCCTGTGGCCAAACCAACCCGAGGTCTCTGCTGAAGCCTCTTCAAGACCCATAATATTTGCGATTTCCGCCCAAATTTTTGATTGATGATTGTACCAGAGTACATCTGATCTTTTTGGGCGAAAGTGGTTGGATTTGCGAGCCATTCCTCGTTCAATTCGCCAATTGTTTGAGCACCAGGTGATGATCTCCTGAATTATCTTCAGATACACGCTCTTCGAAGTTGGCTACATATCACCTTACCTTTGTCCAAAGGCGACTTTCGGTGTCATCCTTAGCCCTTTTCCCTCGACTGGCCCAGTAATTGAATATTGCGACCAGTATGTGGTTTGTTAAGATGAATAGACGTTCTTTGACTGTCCTTGCTTTCACAAAAGTTTCTTTGAAAGGCAGGATTTACTGTAAGTTCTTCGACACTGAACATCTTCGCTTTCCGTTTCTTGTTTTGTAATACTATGGTTGTGGTCATATTGTTCAGTGAAAATACCTGTAAAAATGGCACAATGCAAGATAAAGAAATGTGGATGTGATTAGGAATGGACCTGAAACATTCACAGACTGTGAGTTGCGACAACATGCCTCATGGAAGCCTCATGTTCATTTAGTGCCCAGCCCCGTGATGACCACATACATCTCGCTTTCGCCTTCAACCATGAACTCTTCCAGTGGACCAGCTAACAAAAGACAAAGAAAGTCAAAACACTTGGTTCAAGGAAGTGTGGAAGCCTCTCAGGCGGTTACCCACCTCTCCGATGTCTTCAGCGGTCCCAAATCACAGCGAAGAGTGTTAGTGCCGCTTGTGACAACTATCGCAGAAGATCCAACGTTGAGTGACCAAACTAATCCAAGAGAACATATGGTTAACCACAATATGTTAAACGATGATGGAGTGTCAACGGAGCCCTTGAATACGACCCGTCAAAAGAAAAGCAAGGTAACCGTTTATTAAATGAAGTACAACATTTTTCAAACAGTACTATGCAGACGCAGCAAGAATATATGAGAGAATGGGTAGATAGAATAGAAGACTTACTTCAAGCATCACTTGCTTGAGAGACCTGGCCAGCCGACAAGCAGCACTGCCAATCTTGTCCAGCTGGCTCCTGGGCCATATGGAGATGTATAGATTGCACACTTGCAGAGCCACTTTGTCGCAAATGTATGCGAAATTCGCATCGGGTTGCACCTTTCCATCGAATTGAATGCTGGGCACAAACGCACTTCAAGCAGAGCCGAAGTTATGGGAAGTCGGTTGTTACATTCTTGTCCCACATTGTGCAGGGATTGCTATATGTGAATCACTACTGTTCCAGATTAAATATTTGGAAACTTTACAAGAATATCCAGACCGGCTAGAACAGGAAAAATTAGATACATTGTACGGCCCGGCTGGTTCGGGCCCGACTTTCACTAGTTCGGGGCCGAGATTTACATATACGGGGCCGACAGATACTAGCTCGGGCCGACAAACGCCGCTCGGGGCCGACAGACTCTAGGTCGGGGCCGACGAAAAGTTCGGCATCGGCTAACTACACGGTCCCAAAACAAACGGCATTTGGTGTACAATCTCAAGCGTATCCAATGGACGTCAACAATGAAGAAATAAAGAATGGATATTCTTTCCATTTCTTGCACCATCGCAACGTAGATGAAGAAGATGATCCTGACAGCTCAATTGACAAAAGACATGACCCGAAGACAATGAAGGTGGTGATCCTGAAGCGGATGTTGAAGGATTCAGTGAATACCTAGTCATTGGCGATTTGACCAACGAGCTGACTGGTGTCGGGGCCGATCATATGCCTGAATACCGGGCTTACAGCACGGCTGAACCCGGGGCCATTGTACTCCTGAACACGGGGCCGAGTACATGGTGAGCATCGGGCTCGAGCACATTTTCGGCATACACGGCTGATCATATTGACATTCAGAATGAACTTAATACCGATAGTGTCCACCCAAGCTTCCCAGTGGCTGATGGTTTAAATAATACCTATGTCAGGATTTTACACACCAACGGTATTCATCATATGGCCATGGTAACTTGTCAATGCCGAGGGAGAATTCGGTCCCGATGGACCTGGTTGCCTGCCGGCTCCTCCCTGCCAGCTTTAAAAAGATACAGACCCTCTTCTCTGTTCAACTCATGGATCATTTTCGTCTTTGTAATTTTTGGAGCTGGAAGGCCACAGCCTATCAGTTTTATCAACTTATCCGCAGAATGACAACACCAATCGGTCAGACCAAAATTGTCAATGTTTATCATGAGTTTCGGCCGATATTTCTCGGCTCTGGAGGTGGCTCAAGAAATTAAGGTGGGCTGGGTATGGCCATAAAGCAGAAGATCCTTGCAACCCCACCAGCTGGTTCATTGTCTTTGTATTGCCCTACATGCCCTCAGCCTGGTATAAACTTACCCACTGATTGGAAGGGATGATCCAAATCGGTTAGTACAATTTACATCTTATAAAATTTTGTTTCTAACCTGCTATCAATACAGTACAGTATACAAGCGTATGTTCGTGACAGATGGCAATTTCAAAGCCGACCATGTTCGGCAAAAATATAACAATGATATCTGGCTGATGGATGGGTCTGGAATGGCACCCAATAAGGATGATTATCTAACTTTTTGGAATCTGCAATAGATCGACTGACGGTATGTGACATTCGGGCCGAGTACTCGGCCGACACAATTTATCTGATGGCTGAGTTTCAGAAAGCACCATGTGAAAATACGTTCAGAGCAATTACAAATGCACTACTGTCAACCAAAGCATGTGATCGCACAGGAAAGGTAGCCTTTGCATGCACTCGGCATGGCTGCTTCGCGCCGAATTCCTTGGCGGACTTGTTCAAAGGTGAACAACAAAAACATTGATTATGCATTACTGCAGGCCATCAAAACCACACATGTAGAGCCCGAACAAGGGCTATTTCTCATCTATGACATCGTCTGTACCTGGATTGTCTATCTCTATGACCGAATCGGCCACTTGCTCCCTGCCGGTATTATTATTGATCAGGCGATTGATTTATTCCATGTTCATGGCCACAAAGACGTATGTTTCTTTCGTTTTGCCACAACTTTTGTCCCCGGTGCTGCAGTAGTTGCTGGTCAGATTCTTGAATCACTATGGTCAAGTCTCAATGTAATCTCGTCTTTGGTCCGGACAGCAAGTCTCGCACACAGGGAAGAAGTACTCGACGATCACGCTACAGATTCCAACTACAAAAAATGCTCGGAATTACAGGACGTTCTTCGCAACAGATATACCGATGCAATTATTATGGTGGGGGCGGGCTGACTCTTATTTCCTTGAATTTTCAGGGGATATTGCACAGGCGACACTTAATGAATGGGAAGATGAAATTCAGAGTGTTGAGGCAATGCGATTAGCTGACATCAAAAGAATGGACATTTATGGCGCCCAGCTGCCGACATCTTCGACCGATGATACGGGTGAGGAACACGGCACCGATACCGGTCCCGATATCAATTCCGGTACAGCAGCCGAGATGTGGCTTTGATTAGCTTTGCTAATTGAAGAAAAGCAGTAAGTGGAGTCACACTTTTATTTTTGCTCACAATGTGATCACTTTCATGTCAGAATTGAAATTCAAGATAAAGTTCGTCGGTTAGGCTCCGCGCCTCGGGACCAAGACCAACAAATAGTTATGCAACTGCGTCAAGCGTTGACTATGATGCTTGCAGAACTTAAAACACGACAACAGCATGCTGGGGTGCACAATATTCAATGTGGGCGGCCAAGTATGCCACTCAACAGTGAGACCGAATACGACGACATTGAAGAAAATCCCGATATTCCTGGTGGACCGGCCATGCAAGACCGTTCTGTTCCTGAAGATCACAGCCCTCCAACTCCAACAATCCTGAGTGTTGAACGCCAAATACTTTCATTACCATCCAATCACAATGTTTCAGCAGGCTACGAAGGATTAGAAATGGAATTGAGAAAACAGCAAGCACGCAATCATATAATGAGGATTCGGGACATTGTGGCCAATATCTCGTTTCTATATTGATACATGGTGAAGAGAGGGACTCGAACCAGCATTCGGTCTAATGGTCAAAAGAAAGTGAAATCTCTGAATCACGATAAAGTATTGCATGCCCGCATATATTCGGCATGTCGGTCCCGCCTTGTCGCACTCGGCTGTGATCAAGAATTCCTTTCAATTTTCTGTCTACTTACACGCAATGACCTCAAGGCAAGTACAGCTATATGGAAACCAAACTTAATGGGATCTTCCACCTTGGAGTTGTCGTGGATTTGGAGAACTGGCCGATGGTATTTGTTCGGGAACATGACCGATGCCGATGCCGATCATCACATCGGGCCCGACACATTACAGCAATTTCAACTTGAATGTACGTAACTTATTCTTATTATGTTTCTGGAGTAACTTTCAACTGATTTTACAGTCAATCGAGTCCATTGGCTTCGTGCTCGGGCCCAGAAGAATAGGTGGCATGAAGAAGTTGTCTTAGTGGTGTATGAAATGCAATGGACTGTTAGATATTTTATTCATCGTCGAGAAGAGTGGGCCCAAGCCGCTCAAATGGAGGATATCAATTCGGGCCCGAGAGCCTACGCCCTATTGGCAAAGTACTATGTGGTATAAATATGCGGTCATAGCCGATCATGCCTTTAAAAATAGCAACAACTTATATTTATCCCCATTTATTTAGTTATGTAATTAGGCACTACTATCAGATAGATTATCTTTGCACACCGCCCCTTGAAAACATTCCATCATGGCCAATAAAGAACTTTCAATCTACAACCCACTCACTTCTGTGGCTGGTGCTCGTTATTCAAACCATTTCGACATACAACAACTCGTGTACTATGCTGAGTCTAGATTTCGGGCCGCACTGCTTGCAATTTCTGAGTCGACAAAAGAACAACAGGCATGGAAACAAAAGTTTCTTTGTGCTGAAGTTGTATGTACTGGATCTATTTCAGAAATTTGAAGCTTACCCGATTATAATATAGGAGTTGATTTTATTTTTATTGGCCAAGCATCAGCGCTCGGCCTTCCCATAATCATTCCTATCATCGTTCGGTCATTGGCGGCTTCGATTCTTGGCGTCCCCCTTGATCAATATCCACTCAAACTGTCGAACGATCTTTTGCGGTTATTGGATGCCGGTGTGGATAAGGACAGCCCGGTTCGGCTGGTGGACAATTACCTACATGATTGGTGGAATAGTGGAGCTGAAATTTCCATGGATTACACTTTGAAGCCAATTGTCATCGCGGCCGCTTTGCGAATGCATGCAGGTAGCGGCTTGCAGAAAAATCATAACCGACTACGTTGCCTAAACCATCAGGCATGTCGGTCCCGACTATATCATGTGGCCGATGCAACAAATACCTCAATCTTACCATTGGACTCTGTGAAGACCTCATGACAATTTCATCATCTATTCAAGCATCACAGACCAAAGCCGATGCCGATGCCGAATTTAGCATGCGTCGGGCAGCCGGGTTTCATCTGGTGCATGAAGCAGTTGTTCTGAAAGAACAGCAAACAGGAGATCCCGTTCCGATCGACGAAGAATCAGCGAAAACGATCGGGCGTCAGGGTCCGTACAGCCGAGCAACGAGTAAGACTTATCCCGATAGCTTGGATGATGTTTTAATCACTCGACGATCACGGCGTATGGCCATGAATGCTGCGGATCAATTATCTACGCTCAAGTTGCTCCCAACTTCATCACAGAAGTGGACTTGGGGCGCTGAACTTACGCCAACCGACCTGATGGCCCTGGCAGCGGATCCGTCGGCACGAAAGCTTCCTCACTCTGGATATTCACATTCACTGCCTGAAGGTCATATTCATAGAGAGTGGTCTTCCGACCCTACACATCCAACAGAGTTGTCAGTTGCGTCAGCTATTGGGGCCGAAACAGCCGACTTGGCGGCCATCCCTTCCATCCCTGATGTTATCGGTTTATTGCCCACAATTTGCCACACTACTTGGCAGAATCACGGACTCCATAGCTCAAGTCAATCGTACAGTTCGCTCACATTCAGTGCCAATTCAGACGGCCACGTCGGTACCGACGGCGGAAGTCTTGTCGGCACCGGTGGCGGAAACTTTGTCGGCCCCGATGATGGAACCCACGGCGGTGCCGATTGACCATATTAGCAGAATCGGGATTCAATCGACATCAGTCCCGAATCTTGACTTTGTGGCTTCTGCCTCAGACGCTGCCGCAGTCTGGAATACATCATCTGGCTCCAGCAATAATAGTCTTAATGTCCATCTCCGCATCTCACCCACAACGATGCCATCAAATCACCCGAAGTCGCTCCATGGCCGCACAGGCAGCTGCAGTTTAGTTGCGCTGACTCATCCGATAATGAGTCGTCCACCAATGAATCTGAAGAAGCATCTCAAGTGGATGCTGCTGATTTTGCAGCTGCCTGGGTGATTTCTTCTGATGATAATCTCGCTTCTGACGAAGCCAATCCAGACAATGCCCGTTTTGTTGAGTCAAATAATCTGGCCAATTCACTTGAAAATCTGCACATTGGCAGATTTATAGGTCCCTCGGCATCGGCTGCTATGTGGTCCGATTCATCCGATAGCGGCGCCCGAAGACGTTTAGGAACCGATTGCTTATCCCGGCAATACTGATTCTGTCGAGCTCAATGATCCAGCTCATTCATTTGAACATCCGCACATTGACAGACATGTAAGTGCTTGGAAGCAGCTGCTGTGTGGTCCGATTCATCTGTTAGCGGCGCTGAAGATGTTTCGGGACCGGTGGCCAGCCAACAATCAATTAGTATACGTACTGGCTCCATTACCTTGCCAATCGGACCTGCTGAAGTTGCGGATGTTTGGTATTCCTCGGACGAAGATGAATCTCTTGTTTCACAATTAATCGCGCCAGCCGACCGGCCTGTGTCTCCAGCCCGAATCTTCAATGAGTGTGGTTTATCAAGGAACTAATGTCGATACTGTTACTCCCACTCGAATCACACTTTCTCGTCCGTTCTCCCCCCTCGTTTTTTTGGTTTTGTCGACGACACTTGGCTTCCAGCCGATGATTATGCCGATGGTTACAGCGGTGAAGAACAAGATGCAGATGATGAGGAAGGTGGTGAACTGATGTTTTAAATGATTTGATGGAGCCATATATTGTCATTTTGATAGATTTGAATTGCATCTCTGTTTTTCTGTTTGCTTCATATGCTGATATTGTCTGAGGCCGAAGTTCTCCTACCCAACCATCCTGCCGAGAAATGCATAACGGGTTTGAATTTCAGGCGGTTGACATTATATTCACTCCCAAGCAAGTCATAGATCATAGCTGAATGTATCCTCTACTGAGCAAACTACTTTGGTCAGCTTGTGGTGGATATCTTCGCCGCCGACCCTACCAGCATAGAATTACACAGCATCTACCGATTTGCTACATTTGTAAGTAATTCCCACCACACTAAAATGTACGTGGTTTCCATAGAATTCTATGGCCCCGTGTCACACGTATACATTGTGTGCGTTCTACGGCCCATGTCACTCGCTACAATGTAGCTGCCCTATGTGCCTCGAACAAATGATATTGTTGACGAACCTTCGTGGCGCTCTTTCACGTTCTATTTATAGATCCTATGCATTGGACGCAGCATATTGACCCTCTTTCGAGGGTACACTGAGCTTGAAGAAGGGTGCAAGTTTGTCTCTCTTTCAGATATGCTCATAGCACTGCATGCTGCTCAGCTTTACGTCAATTGTAGTATCTCGCATCAAAAACCTCGTAAGTAATCGGTTAGCTACCATAATAGGCTAGCTACAATCAATCAATTGGCCTCGTATTTGTGCTATATTTATATCAAGTCATAGGACTGCATTAGTTTGAACCATTTGCATCGATCCATATCATGAGAGTGCTCCGACCTATATAGTTGGTCTATGTAGGGCTGCACCTGCGAGCACTCTGAGAGATACACTCTATACGCCCCCTTTCCCAGTTCATCTAACAGACACAAGCAATCGTCGCAGACTCGCAAGCGGAGATGTCCGTCTTCAATACTCTTTTGAACATTTCGATAGAAGGTCTTTGGGAGATCCAACTCATACGCTACACTCGTGGTGTGTGCCCTCACTTTTTGATAAGGTCAACACTGTTCAAACATTTCCATTTCTATGTCGTCTTCAGCGGCGGCTGCTACCTGTGTACTTTTTGATTACAGTAAGAAAATTATTTCCAATTTATGTTGGTTGCTTATAGCATGCCATTGTAGTGATTACATTCGACCTCGAGGTCAGTCATTTTCCTCGGAGAAAATTATCTTGATCAGCGCTGACGCGAAGGATGCCCTTGAATTTCCCTAGGTCAATCTCATCTGGGTGAGATTATTCTCTTAACCTCTCCGATGCAATCATTGAATTTGATCTCCCCGTAAAGAAAAAGACAGTGGTCTTGCGTAAAAGTCCTTTTCTTTGTGGTAAGCCCTTTCAGATAATCTGGCTCACTCGAGCTCTGACCACTTTTTGGGCGAAGAATCGTTACCGTGCTCTGGCCACCGCTATGTGAGTCGTTCAAGTGCCTCTAAAGCTGAAGGGTTAGGGGCTTAACCATATAGTGTCGATATATATGGTGAGCCTTGTCGTATGTATACTGCCAAAGGTGACACTAGGACTAACGGTTGCATTACAATGCAGCTCAGTTCACCATGGTCCTGACTAATTCGGTATGTAAATTGCTATCATTTCAAAATGTAATCATTTTACTGAGATACAGTAGTTGTAAGTAGTAGTCTGCCACGGCACGAATCATACCTGACTGATGTTTTATTCATTTTTTTTACCAGCTGTGAGTACCTATTTCGCTCGAATTTAGAACACCTGGCAGACATTAACTCGCATGAAGGTCTGTGCATCTTCCAATGGGAAGGCATAGCGATTCTGGTAGGCTGCATAGTCGCGGACCGTACGTTGTCGGCTCTTTTGCCGAACCTCTCTTTAATACATTATTTCCTACTAGTGACCCTTCAAGTGAGGATATACGCCCTATACTCAAGGAGTAAAAGAATCCTTGCTTTGATGCTAACCACATACGTATTGTGCGTCACGGCCTCAGGGTGGGTAGTGGGTACCGCGTTAATACATGGGAAAGGTGATATCTCTCCTACATTCCTGCACCTGCCATTATGAGCTAACAATGCCTGTACAGCTTTCGTAGTCCCAATACCGATCGATGGCGCGGTCTGCGATATAGTAGTTATCACGCCATACATCTACGCATTCTGGATCCCCATGATCACCTTCCAAATCCTGCTCTGCATCCTGACTATCATACGGGCTGTTAACTTATTCAAGGTATACGGCTCAACTATGAGATTCTACAGTGGACGTGGGATGTATCATATTCTGATCCGTGATTCGATAATTTACTTCGCCATGTGTGTCTTTTCTTGCCCTCCGTGTCCTGGCCTCACGCAATCAACATGCTGACCTTTGTACTCTCTTTAGTATAACTGTCACTTATATTAGCTGTCTCACAGTATCGGTGATAGAGCAAAAAGTAGGACACTCTGGTCCTTCATACAGTACATTCAGAGACAACACATCTGATGTGATCCTGCATTTAAAATAGAGCGATTTAATCGGAACGCCCATCGGTTTCTCCGTCGCCATACAGTGCTCCCTCTGCAGTCGAATCATCTTGAACCTTCGTGAAGCTGATCAGCTCGAGGTCAGCGACGATGATACCCAGATGAGCGCTGTTGTGTACGGATCCGGAGATTACTGAACTTTTATGTTGCATATATATGTACGTAATAGTAGTATGACATTGATTATTGTCTAATTTTGCCAAGTCAACTGCAGCCCTGATTCCACTAGTGATTGTTTCGTCGGAGCCCAGGTGAATGCTTGTCGTGCTCGCATCGTATGTGATTACACTATGCCTGCTTGCCAGAGTTACTAACTGCCATGACCTGGATTCAGGCCCCGAACTGCGCGCCACGAGGCACCGGGATTGGCTGTGTTGGTTTCTGAACGATAGGAGCAGTACATGATTTCGTAAATCAAATTCAAATTCAAATTCAATGGTTGGGCCAGCAGGAAGGCGCGTATACTTATGAAAAAAGAAAAGCGCACACATACATGTATCGGTTTTAAGATAGCCGAAATAGTATTTTTGTTGCAGCTAATTTGAGAACATGACCAGTCACCAGTGGAGATTACAATGAGCTCCAAGCGAAAGGCTCGTGTGCTACAAGCCTCACTGGGATGATGGTGCTTCAGGAAGCCTGGAAAGAAAGGACAAGTGGGTCTTCATTCATTGTGGTAAGAGACCTGACTGCTATGCAAATGTCCAACTACACAGGTCTCAAGGCTTCAACAGAGGTGGTGGATGTACACCGCGTGTATGGCGTGCGGTATGCCACTGCCGGCGTTTTCGTTTTTGTCTCTTGAGTTGTGTTTGTTTTTGCGGATAAGTGAGTTGTGTTGATGGATGAGGAAGGGGGAAGGGGAGAGGGACGAGCAGCCGCAGCCTCGCCGGAGAACACAGGCCCATCCACGCCGTGCTACAACCTCGCCCAGGGCGCACACGCGATGGGCGAGCACGCGAGCACGGGAAACCGGTCTCCTATCTTCCTCTTCTCTTCCTTACCCTCCTTATCCGCCTTGCGCTCCATGTTACCACGGGAAGCGGAAGAGGAATGTGCACCCTGGAACGCATCTACGAACAGCGAGGACTCCAGCGCGTAGAGGTAGTGTCCGATCCCCGGCATCCTCCTCTGCCCCTTCCGCTTTCCCGTCCCCCTCACACTTTCACCCCCAAATCCCTGATAGCCAGAACCCCGTGTATAATCCCTTACAGAAAACACAAAGTCCAGCTCTACGCCCACATCCGCCGCACGCTGCGCTCACCCTACATCTAATCAGTCTACACCAAAGTGCGTAATATGATGCAGAATCTCGCGTGCTGAGAGCACAACTGTGAGGAAACGCAGTTTTGAAGGCGGGCAGGGAGGAGAGGAAGGAGAGAGGGGTTTATGGAGGTGGGGATAGGTTCGGGTTGGTAATCTGATGTGGATTGGGGTTGGGGTTTGAAATGCTGAAATTTGGGAACCGAAGGAGCAGAAGCAGGAGCAGAAGAAGGGAGGAGAAGGAGAAGCAGAGGCAGAAGTAGAAGAAGCCTTCCGTGCCGTGGAGAGCGGAGAAGGCTTCGCGTGCTGGTAGAGAGGCGCCAGTGGATATGTTGATGAATATCGCTGGGAGGTAGGTGGGAGCGGGGTGAGTTCGGTGCTGTCGGTGTTGGTGGCTGATCGATCGTGATCAATGTGATCGGCGCTGATGTGATTGGTTGGGGATGAGAGATAAGATTACATTCATCACTACCGCATTTCTTTGAACATTCCTTCAGGAGCTTTTAATCCACGTTCGAATTCTCTGTGGGTTTTCCTCGCTGCTATTTTACCTACGCACCATAAAACGACTACTGATCAGTGCTATTTAAGACGGGGAAAGGTTAAAAGGGACTTGACAAATCCAGCTGAAGACAAGGTGCGTTGGTCAAGTTATGCTATAGCCAACGAGACCACTGTTTCCTAACTTCTTCCCCGTACGAACCAAGGATGGAGAGACAGGAAAACGAGGAAAATATATTCCCATGTAACGCTGTCAATCGTCACATCCAACGACAGCCTTGTTCGTTCGACTCGGGCTTGACAAGGACTTCCAATGATACACCAACCCTCTCCAATGTATCATCGGGGGAACAGGTACAGGAAGATGAAGAGGAGAGAGAAGATGTGAAGACTCCGATATGGTATCCAGAAGTACTATTCTGAGCCCTTTATTTCTGTCTTTCTCTTGTTCACGTAGGGTACTTACTCTATCACTACCATATGTATCGAACATGGACCATGCCAAAAGTTGAAGTTGAATTGAAGTCAAAACCTTGTATATGAAGTCCGGGGTGGATAGAAAGGAATCAGAAATCAGGACTTGGAAATTAGAGTGCTCGAAGCATCATGACATGTAGGTGCATTGGATATTTATGCATTGGCCCCATCGTCACACTGAAAACGAAAGCCACGAGTGGGCGTGAGTATCAATTAACTTTCAGGCTAACCCTTCATCTCAATGCACCATTTTTTCTTTTGTCAATCAATCGACCTCATCCGCCCATGCTCAAGGATCTAACGCACAACTATCACTTTCCTCATGCATTTTCTCTCCTGCGAACAGTCCCTTTACCTTTGCCTCTAGCACGACCTATGACCCTCCATCTCCGCCCCGCATCCCTGAACACACGCAGTACTGCGGAGTATATTGCATTAAAGCGCCGGAATTCATCTGCCCAGTTTGTGTGATGGTTTGCGTCATCGTAGATGTCTATTTTCGTTGTTGGAGGAAACGGAGGCAGAGAACAAAGAGGAGCCAATCACAGCACAAACCGCCGTGAAGAACATATCCAGCACCGCAATATTATGCAGCAGATGGTGGATGTACGGATCAGCATAGTGTTTGAAAAGCAGTGTTCTCATCTCGTCCTTTGAATGCCTGGTTCCATTCAGGTACATATACGCGGTTATAATAACCACTATGATCACAGCAGGCGACGGTTTCCAAAGTCCACAAGCAAGTAATTGGACAGCAGAAGAGAAGAAATACAGCCGCCGAATACTTCAGGCCCACTACTAGTATGATTCATTCATCCCCGTGGTGAGTGTAGCGAGCTTGTGTACTGGTGACAGGTTGCCTGATAGCTTATAATCCCCTTTGAGTGGTCGAAGTCATCACTCTCCTTCATTATACTGACTCCGCCGTACGTCGTGAGAGGCCCTGAGTCGAACAAGGTCGTGAAATCATGTCCACAGACTAAATAAATGTTGAATATCCGACACACATAGTAGGAACACCGGGATGAATAGGCAGCTAGTCGAAGCAGGTAATCCAAATGGGTGTTATGGAGCAGGAAGGACCCGAAATCACATCAGATGTTTATGACTATCGTGTTTGAATGTTCACAGGCAAAGAAGGTTTAATTAAGTCCGTCGAAGATATCCAGTCGCCCAAGTCGATTGACTGTGTTCACTGTGGTTGAGAAAGCTCAAGGAGATACAACTGCAGCGAGTGGCGTGCTTCGAGGCCTCCGTAGACATAAAAATCAATTTGAAGGATATGCAAATAATGCGACCATACCCAGGCTCATATTGAGGGGCAGAGGGGGAGATGTATCGCTCATAATGGTTAGACCCTGCATCTGTTGTGTGTACCAGTGGGAGCGGGAAAATTGCCTGGGAATCGATCAACATTGTTCATCCTTTGATACACGCTACGAAGTTGAGTCAGAACCCAAGTACACGGAAAGGTCAAAGAGCCTGGGAGTTAGAACGCGTGGATAAGGCTGCAAGTCCTTTGTTTTC
>JAJIRX010000224.1:0-52184 GCA_023853785.1 Psilocybe azurescens | reverse complement strand
CGTGTGGAAGGTTTCTACCGAGCATGATCCTGAGGGCCATGTGTGGACTTTCAAGGGCCCGGATCTGCTGGTTGCCCATCGTGTGCATGCTATAGCCAACGCGACATGGAATTACCTGCAGGGTTTAGAATCTGGTCAGCTCAATATCCAGGTACGGAATCGTTTCTCTTTTTCATTTTTTCATTGATATTGATGTGAATAATTAGGGAATGTTCATCCACCCTACGGATGATTACGACTTCGTGTTGAACCTGGACCCGGCCGTCCTGCCCCGCTATCTGCACAACATCAACGTTGACGTGGATCTACTCGCAAGACGCGGCAAGTATGCGAACAAAACGCAAGAAGACGAGACTGTGAAACCGCTGCCTGGATTCGATCCAGCACGGATGTATTTCAATGATCTTCAGGTATGCGTCGTCGATATTATGGTGCCTGGACTTGGGTCTTACTATGACTTTTTCTTTTTCAGCGCATATATGCAGACACTTTCAAGGTGTTCTACGACCCGTTGGGTGGAACTCAGATCGGAGCCGTGTGGGATCCTACATTGAAGGAACCCGGCCGTTCAGAGTGCTTGGTGGATTCTCTAGCGTCCCTCTCAAGAAGGTATGTCAAGTCACAAACCGTGTTTTTTCCTCTTCCTCTTTCCTCTGAAAGAAAGACATAAACCGACTGGTTGACTGGCCATTCATTGCAGGACAACGAAAAAGCAAAAAGACAAGGGCCTGGTCACGTTTAACCAGAGCGCGGTGATTGGAGAAATTGAACGATTGGGCACGGGTCTACTGAAGAAAATCACGCTTGTCCAGTAGGCATCGGCGTCGGCGGAGGCATCGCTTGATTGCATCTAGCATGGTCTATCTTTCAGGATACATTTATTTCAAAATTTCAGGCATTAATCTTTCAAATGACTGTCTGATCCAGCAACATTACTTCGGGCCTGCGCAGCCTTGCAGTGTTTCGTTGAACGACGTCGATGAATCACCTCAAATCACTCACCGACACGAGTATACCATTTGTGAACGATTCAAAATCTCTTCACGAAAGTCCATTGCTTAATATCGACGAGGCAATGGAAGGTCCATTTAATTGTAATGACTATATTGATTGGATTGTGTTACTTTTGAGTGGGGTTTGATGCGCTTCCTTCTACGTTGTTGCGAATTACTCTCTCTTTCCCTCTTCATCGTCTTGCGTTAGTTATTATTACCACCTTCGATCTTCCCTTTGAAAGCCGCGCCATTCGAGGTTGTACCAGGACCGCCACGCCATTGGAACCCGAGCACTTTCCCGAGGCCAAGCCGCAAGGAGTCGTATACGGCTTGATGTGGCGCTGGGTGAATGGAATTCACAACGTGCTGGTTTATCAGGCCGGTTATGGGTGAAAAGGTGTACGTCGACTCGCTGGAGAAAGATACAAATTAAGTGGAATGTCACATATGGATGGAAGGACGGACGTACATGACCCATTCGCCTGGTTTACTGCTGACGCGAGCGGTTCCTGTGACGATCTGCCGGAGGCGGATGCTCTTTTCCCTGCTGACCTTGCGCTTTTCGGGTGAGATTGCGGTTGTGGATGACGGTGTGTTGATAGCGAGTTTGGCATTCTCGACTGCGAGATCAGAGTACAATGCCATCATTGTGTGTCTGATGAAGCTAGACGATGCAAGGTATAGTTGAAGGCCTGCAAAAATGTTCATTCATTCAACTCAGCAAGGGGATTACGGACGGACGACCGGGTGCGTACCTTCCACGTGTAATGTATTAGGCAAGGGAGAAGGGAGGGTAACTGGAGGGGTGTACGAAAGTCGGATATTGGGGCTGTATATCGCTTCTTCGCCGTCTTGAATGGTGTGGTGTTCTAGGAAACTGGCATTGGGGATTGGACTTGAGGAACGTGGTGGTTGCGGCGTGCCGGTGATCTTATTCACCGATGTGATAAGCCCCGTTTTGAAGAACTCAGGAAGTGTCTCCTGGATAACATAGATGGCGCGGCCTGGAATACTGGTGTATCAAAATCCCTGAACCTGCAAGACGAGTTACGGGGTCGCGGTCACCTGTACGAATTTCCCAATCTTGGTCAGAGATTTCAGGGGAGTTTCCGGGGAGTTTGCTCCGGTATAGAGTCTGGAGGACGCTGGGACCGCACCCCTAATTCTGAGAGATTTTTGACGCGACATCGACGGTGTTGCGATGGCTGTGGGGTGATAATTGGTGATAGCACTGTTGTGAGACTCCTACGTGTGATCTAGCTCGCGAAATAGGTTCCTTGGACACCTTTGACCGTGCACCGAGAAGCCTGATTGATCTTGAGGAGGTGGAGGAGAGAGATACATGCCTGTTCAGCATGACCTTTGGGGCTGGAAGAGAAGGGAAACAGACGAACGCGTCTGAGGGCGGCAAGCGAGATGGGTGGAACGTGTTTGGCACGCCGCTGAGAGCCAAACACTCGCCCTAATCCGGAAGCTGTAATTTGCCAACTCGTTCCTTGCCTCAAACCTCCTCCAGGTAGCCTTGAACGATGAGATGCTCAATATCTGCCCTGCGGACCATGAACCGCTGCCCTTTTGAAAGTCGATAATCCCCAGCTCCGTCTGTATCGTCCCGCAGTCTCTGACCACATGCACGAGAACATGCAGATCTTTGGGCGGGTTGGTAATACTGGCGGTGATGTCTAATTCGTGCGAGAATTCAGATCGAAATTCCATAACTGAGGCATTGTACTGCCGCAAGTAGTCGACTTCGTGGGGAGAGCTTGCTTCGGGTGTCTTGATTCGAAAGAATGTGTGGCAGCGCGCCTCCAACCGCCCAATACATATCCCGCAGCCGATCAACGCGATGTGAGTGGTACGCGAGTAAGCACCGTTTATTCCTGTTGATGGCAGTCTGGATGATGAGCAGCGCGGGCGGTGGTGCTTGTCCGTCGATCAAAAGCGCGTCGATGGCTTTCTCAAGATCTCGCTGTTCCCGGATGATGGAGCGCACCAGAGAGTCGTTGTACTTGATGAGCGTGTCCGTCTGCGTAGATCGTCGGGATTCCATGACCAGCTGGGTGGCCAGCTCGCCATATTGACGCGCTTCAGTCATCGTGGTGGATGTTGACAACGTTTGTGAAAGCCGTCACGCTACTGTCACGCTGTGACAGACGCGTTGTTTATTTGTTCCAGGGCACTTTGGTTCGGCATCGATTTGTCCCGGAACACGCGTTTTGAGCATTTCGGTTGATGGCATGGGTTGGCATGGTTGGTGTCGGGGACGCATGCTCAAATTTAAGCCATGAAAGAGAAAACTTCTATAATTATCAAGCTGTGCGTTCTTTTTCCCACTTCCTTGTCCTTTGTTGTCTTTATGGCCCTTTGAAATGTCACAAAGATACCGAAAAGAGGATTTAAATCCATATGTTAACGTACAGCACCTACTGCCTATGGATCACCACAGGTCGAATCGCGCAGTAAAATCTTCTCTTCTCTATGATCCTCCAATTATCAGCAGCTACACAGACAGTTAATGTCGGGCGCGACATACACCATGCACCTCGGAATACCTCAAAATTCCCACCCAACCTCCGATCAATGGGATCGTGTTAATTGTTCAAGTGCCCAACCCGTGGAATAGACCGCTCTGTCACCAATACCCCTGCGTGTTTGACCTGTCTACTTTTATCTTGGGTGCCTCACCTGGAACAGGTGTAGACCAATGTAAGTCAGCACTCCCTACTTACCCGAGAGGTACCTTGCCTATCTCCTTGTGTCCAAATATTCTCTAACATCTGTAATGATGCAGGCTCCATATAAGATAAAGGAGGATGAAAAAAGGAATCGTTTTGATCTCCCATTTGAACACCATGAAGTTTACGATCTTGCCGGCCTTGATCGCTGTCGCATTTGACTCTCTGCCAGTAAACGCGTGGTTCAGAGTACCCTGTACAACGCCTTTGGTTCAAGGCACGGATCTGACATCATACTATGCATCTTATGTAAAAGCTTACCTCTTCAACACTATCCATGATTCTTTAGAGAGGATCGATCCTATCATCTCTCCTGGAATGATTCCTTCCAATCATGTCCATGTACGTCATTCAATGCACCTGTCCTTCGACATCTTCCAGCTACTCAAATACGCGAAACCACTATTATTATTTCAAGACTGTTCATGGCGCAAATGGTGAAAACTCTTGTCCAATTATTTTATTATCCCCCAGTCACAACCCTGAAATCTAGGCTTTGCTTCGAATAGCACATACGACACTTTACGCCTATCGACATGCTCCAGCTGCCTTGTCGCGCAAGTAAGAGTCAACCCACTCTTTACAGCTCGATGAGGTGCTTAAAATATCTTTTCGACTCTACAGGACATGTCAAATTATTGTGAACCCCACCGCCCTTTAACTTGCTAGAAATGAAGAAACTAAACTGAGTTTATCCACCCAGGGTTCGCAAAACTCTATTTCCGGGATCCAAAAACCAAGAAATTTGAACCAGTACCCGATGGAGGTGAGTTATTAAGATCGTTAAAACATATATACACAATTTTGTCTTACGGTCTCCTACGCGTAGGTCTACTGGTGTACTACGAAAATAGAGGCGACGGCGATGTCAGCAATGGCGGGGCAGGGCTGAAGGCTTTTCCACCCGGATTCATAATGATCAGTGGGGATCCTACCAGACGATCACGAAAGTCCGTCAACATCCTCCTCTTTCCCATCCTCTTTGCTTCTTTATTAGAAGGAAAGAAAAAAGAAAGAATCGACAAATAACTGACGTGCATGTGATGTGATGTAGATATTCGACGGGTCAAGGTTCGCAGGCTGAGCTGGCGGAACGCGCGGTCGAATGGGAGTGTTTGAGGTATACGAGCAGTACGGCTGGGTATAATAGCGTGGATAATGGTGAGCTTTCATGCATTCTGCGTTTTTTCGAGTTGTTCAGGATGCTTGATTTCGATGTATGAACACAGGTCCTGGATTTCCTAATACCGATTGCGAAGTGCGTTGAGATAGTGACGTAGAGAAAGGAGACGTGCAGCTAACTCTATCTCAATCGACCTCTACGTAGTCTGGATTGAACGCGCGCATCCACATGCCCGCGTGCTGGGACGGTGTCGTAAGTCGCTCATCCAAAACTTCCTTTTCAAAAACGCGACCGTTGAGCACACTTTTGGGACGACGTCTTTAAAGAACCTAGATTCACCAGACCATGTCTCGCACACTGCCTTTCTATCTGGGTTGGATAACGGAGCGTGTCCGTCCACGCACCCGGTGCCTCTCATGAAGCTGTTATACGAGGTAATCCAAGTCGGTTTCCGAGCCGCATTTATCACGCCTTGGATGTAATTTGAATGAGCTGTGTTGACGTGGACTCGGCGTGGTTTAGGTTACATGGGATGTCCACTCCTTTGCATCTAGATGGAATCCGGCGAAGAACTCTTGGCCTTTTGTGTATTGTGAGTCTTCGAAATACGACTACGGACTTTTATTCTCTTCCCTATCGTTATTCATCCTTCAAAGCCACAGGGTACGTGCACTCCCCGCTTGTCTTTTCCTCAAGCTTTCAAAATTCAAATGGAAATCTGAATCGTAAAAAATTAAATCAATTTCAGAGACCCCACAGGATTTTCATGGCACGCCGACTTCCAGAACGGCTGGGACACAGAGTGGGCCTTTTCTTTTCCTCTCCTCTCTCTCCTCACTCATACAACTCGACCTCGACCTCTTCTACACTACTTCTCCATTGGCAGAGCACTGCAGAACGCCATCGACAAATGCAACAACCCGAATGACCCAACCGGAACAGGGATCACCGAAGCATGCAACTTCCTCACTGTCCAAAGCAACGCCACACTCGCCGGAGAATGCAAAACTTCACCGCAGGTGGACGAGACGATCGATGGTGTGCTCGATAGGCTGCCTGGGTGAGCTTTCTCCGTACCATGTGAGAAGTGACCGTGTTGCGGTTTTAATTGATGACGACTCGGAATAGATGTAATCCTTTGCAAGATGGTCCTCAGGACGCGATTCTGCAGACTGACGCCAAATGTTCGGATAAGACGAGCGCTGCATATAGAGGTAGAGGTTTGCGGTTTAGAAACTTTGGGGATATTCTTGTTGGGTTGGCGCTGCCTCTTGTGTGGGCGATGCTGTTGGCCTTGTAGAGTTCTGAACTTTCCAGATCGAATATGATTCCCTTAGATTGCGCTTATCTAGATAGATATTATTCTAAAATATTGTAGACATATAAATGGAGGGTGCCAGGGCTGAGACATATAGTTTACATTGTTAAAGCTAAGGCTTCAGCTTCAGCGCTCAGCTTCATCTTCTCCGCCGTATCCATGATCCATTCGTCCTTGACCAGCCACTCTTTCCACCCATGCATCAAAAGATGCTGGAGAATCAAAGGCAGCTTTCTTATCTCCCAGAACCCCGTCACTCTTGAATCGCTTGTCGTGAGAAGACAAAAGCTGCTCGTATTGGCGGCGAAGCTTGGTGTCCATAATTCGACGCGGACGGTCGTATTCTTCTGTGTCGTGCTCCGGGTCAGGGTCAGAGACGTCGTCGCCAGGTTGATGATCCTCCTCGCCGGTTGATTTTGCATTCTCGGAGTCAGTTTGATCACTCTCCAAATTTTCTTCTTCTTCTTCTTCTTCCTCCTCTTCATCTTCGTCTCCATCTCCGTAGCTCTGGGAGCTCCGATCGGAAGAATAATCAGGGTTCTCCACTCGTCCTGGTGCATCGATCGCCCTCGACATGTCAACCTCCCCTTCTACATCAAGTGGCAAGAAATAGAACCCGGCAATCTTATACCACTCTTCACCGGCTCCCCACACATGGCAGATCTCTTCGGGGTATCGGCTGCACAGCAGAAATGGTGCAACGTAGACGTCATCCCAGTCGAGGAAGGATTTGACCTTGCGTGACAAGGGATCGATTTTGATGTTGCGGAATGCGTAGTCGGTGGTGACGATGCATGGTTCGTAGAGCTCTGGGTGTGATGTTTGAGAGGGCAGTTGACAGTTTTGGATTAGGATAAGTATTGATTGGGCGACTTCTAACATATAGCCTACGGTCAATGGTTCATCCTCAGAGGAGGGAATGACGCCGGACAAATCGGAGCCATGAATGTTGGTTATAGAATCAACTTCGTTTTGCCACAGACTGTTCCAGAAGTCGCGAAGAGATTCTGGGGTGGTTCGGGGCCAAGTTAAAATGTCTCGACGCCTTGTGCAGGTAGGTCCGAGAAATATAGGACCCAGACGGTATGCCGAAGCGTCTTTAAAGGATATCTGCGCTTCTGCATGATGTTCCGCGAAGTAAACGCTGCCTATGCCTCGGAAAGGTAATGGCTTAGCGAGTACAGTGTGATATAAGGCTAACTCGTCGAGGAGAACCGAACGATCGTCGCCTGATAGATTATACCACTGCGTCCAGGGCTCGATACCTTCTACCCACTCAATAAGCATGTACGGTGCGCCAACCGCATTATCGTTGGTTGGATGCCACGCGTAGACTTCTGGCACGGGAATATCCTGATAGTATCGCGCCATGGTCATCATAGCCACTGTACATTCTACGCGCCCCTGCGCCCGACCCCCTTGTCGAGGTATACGTGCAACGACTGTGAATCCATCCGGGAATCGCATGATAAATAACACGTTGAAAGAGCCTCCTCTCGAGTATTCGATTTCCGGGACAAGCGTACACGAGAAAACATGCATCGCTGCATATACCAATGCTCTCGAGTCTATCCCGACGCGAACATGAGAGTTATAGAAATCATCGTCATCCTGATATTCCGGCCGAGAGAGCTGTTCCTCTGTTGGTACCTCGGCAGATGCGAGGAATCTGCTCCAATCTAGAGGGAGAACCTGAGGTACGTGGAGAGGTATATGTCGTTTCATTCAATCACAAGAGTCGATGGCGGCCAGTTGTGCGTAGTAGTAGTCTTCAGAGAGCTACAGACCCATTTTGCAACTACTTACTAAAACCCTTTAAATTTCGGCTATGGATGGAAAGGCAAGTTCCGGCGGAGCCGAGGAGAATGAAGTTGGAGTCATACAGAAAATCAAAATTTTTCAAAGAGTCGGTATGGGGTCTGCAGGACGCTGCGAATAGCCTGGGATCGTACCTAATCCGGAGAGACGCGACATCGACGGTGTTTTGACTGCTATGTGGTGATAATTGGTCATAGCACCGTTGCGAGACTTCTACGAGCGATTTAGCCCACGAAATGGGTTCTTTCGACACCTTATACCATGCGCCGAAGACCTGGATTGAGTATAAATCCCTATTTAGCCTGACTTTTGGGACTGTGGAAGAGGAATCAAAGAGGAACAGACAACAGACGAACATGTCTGAGGGCGGCAAGCGCCGAGCGAACGTGTTTGGTGCGCCGCTGAGAGCCAAACACCCGCTCAAAATTCGTCCAGCCTGCTTGTCCTCAAACCCAACTCAAATGCCTTGCAAACCTCCTCCAGGTTTGCTCTAGAGTTCAGAGATCGTCGAGCGATGAGATTCTCGATACAGATATTTGTTTTCTTTGCGGTAATCAACGCACGTAAGGTTTATTATCATCTTACGAAGTACATTGGAAGGACAAACACAGTCATACAAGCAGGTTAACTGGGCCGGCTATGTCGTTGAAAACCACATTCATGGTCATCAACAGTAGTCATCTAAGAGAATTGTCAGTATATTCTTACCTGACTCGGTAGTACGGATAGTGTTTTCCGAAAACCTGCTTTTTTTCTATGTACTGTTCGAAGGCTATGCAGTACTAGTGTGGAATCGGTGATGAATAGGCGATATTACGATGATTGCGCCAAAGTCAACAAATGGCAACAATTGAACTCCATAGTTTTTGCATCTTTTGCATTCTTTGCTCGCATCATAGATGTCATATCCTTACACTTTTTAGTCTTGTAGCCGGTCATCTCCGCGAAATGATACAAACAAATCAGTCATTCGGCGTATAAAATGAGCAAGATTCACTTGTATCCAATGAACTTAATTCCCCATATCTGCCCTAGTATCCTCTAAATGTCGATGTCCGCCAAACAAACATATCATTTTCTGTTCTCTTCATTTCCGGCATGGGGTGCGTTCCATCTAATGTTCCAATTGAAGCAGCCTCGTTAACCTTTTCGCTTCCAGGTCATACCAGGGCTTTCTGTATCCTGGCAGCACGTACTGTGAAAGAGCATGACAATCTTACCTTCACCTTACTACTCTCCCCGAACTATCTTAAAAGGCTCAAGCCGAGATATCCGCAGAATTTGGAGGCGAAGTTCCTCAAGACACTCGCGATCGGCTGAGGTGGGACAAACTTTAATCAAATATGTTAGTCACTCTGGTGATATATTTACGTATACTACTATTGACAGAGTACTCTCACCATGCAAAACTGGCACTGACGATGCCTTCGTACTCATTCCATTGATGATCCAAACATATCCAGTCGCTTATCAGGTTTTCTCGGACGCCAAACCCGTTACCTGCGCCATGACAGGAAGAGTCTTCGATGCTATTAGTGCTCCTGATATCGTATTCCTTGATGTGGGTGTTCGTGCCTCCATATAATCTCTACGCTTAGATCTCAGACCTTGATTATTTTCTCCCTCTGAATCAGGTTTACGCTAGTCCTCAGATGCTAGCAACGCGCGCCATTACTGGAAACAAAGTCCCTATCATTGCTTCTGTCCCCTTGCACGCATCGTGTGTACTTCATCTATATGGACCTGAGACTTTGGGGAAATGGGGACCTTGGGGCTAAAATCGATGCAGAAGCTGCTCGACTTGGAGTGACAGCTAAAGAAATCGGAGACACGGCAAGTTCCTTTAACAATTATCGAACTGGCCTCTGACAACTATGTTTCGTTAGATATTCTACCACACAGAAGGGAAAGTAATCCAGGTTCCAGGACTCCCTGATATGTACGACTGGGAACATTTCCCACAAGTGGTGCGATTTGAAGCTACCGTAACTAATAGCAGAATACTAAGAAGATATGGGACTGCAGCTTCCGGATGCTTTTCAAAATGGGGTTTCTGACGTTATTAAGCTGGCGTACGGGTCAGTGTCTATATCTCAGCTACTCGAGAGAGGATCTCACCGTAAAACAGAGGATTGATGACATGCGATGCTGTATTTTCTCTTACTGCTTATGACTTTGAACCAGTGTCCGTGGACGCGATGAAGTCTTGGATTGCCGAAGAGTGGAATAAAGAGGTATATGCCGTTGGACCTCTGCTGGCCTCCGAACCAACCACATATGGAATAGCCTCAGACAACACGGTTATTTCTTCAGAGGTTGAAGCGTTCCTCGATAAATCATTGAAGGAATATGGAGAAAAGTCGCTTGTCCTGGCGAGTTCTATAATAGGCTTATCGCAGGTGTTGCTGATCTCGATCATCATTTGGCGCTTAGATCTCGTTCGGGTCGTTATTTTGGCCGTCAGTGTTGGAATACCTTGAAGAAGTCATCCAAGCATTGATTGAAATGAACTTCCCTTTCGTAAGCATAAATTTTGTTAACCTCTGCATTATTACTTATAATTCATGCTTTAGATCGTGTCCTATGCATCGCCCTTCGCAAAGATACCGGATGACATGGTTGACAGGATTAATTCGGTTGGTTCTGGATTAATCTCCAAATGGATTCCACAGAAATTTATCCTAAATCACCCTGTACGCTCATGACCTGCTCTTTCGGGGCCTCAGACTGATGTACTTGTCACAGGTTACCGGATGGTTCATCACTCATGCTGGACAAAGCGGCGTTCTGGAATCTCTAGACAGCGGCATTCCAATGTACGGCCTATTTATATTAAAACTTATAGATCATTACTCAAGTTGATGCGTTTTACAGGATATGCTGGCCGTTTGAATTCGACCAACCACTTGCCTCAGCACATCTCTCCGAGCATTTAAACACCGCCTTCGAGCTGATCGAAGTGAGGACCGGTGAATATGGTATGATGCCTTTGCACAGAAATGGTCGAAAACCAAAAGGCACTCGTGAGGCTGTTGGTGCTGAGATCCGTGTAGTTCTAACTGCGTGTCGCCAAGAAAAGGGAACGGAGCTACGAAAGAACGCTGAGGAGATGAAAGCGAAATTTGAATGGTCTTGGGGGCCTGATGGAGTCAGTCGGAAAGACTTCAACGCCTTCTTGGGCAAGTACGGCATCGATCTTTCTTAGTCGGCATCGAGAATGTCCTGGGGATACAGAAGATCTTGATGAGGCCGATGGAATCAACTATCGGCTGGGACTTCTATGCCTTCTCGGCTAAAAATGGTATTTATCTTTCTAAGTATGGGACTTTGCCTGACTTCTGAGATTGAGAATATTGAGACTGAAGAATGGCCCGTTAGCAGCTAAACTGAAAACCTGATGATCGAATTTGTCTACCTCGGCAAATGACCTAACAAGCCCCCAGGCTTGCTATTATTAGCTCCATGGCCAAATCATGGCTTTTATTTGACAAGTTTCGTATGGGCTCCTTTTTGATCTGTGGTTTGAGCGGACATTTTTTCCAAAAGGGGTCAGCAAAAGGCCTCACCTATGGACCTCACTTCTGTTTCATGACCTCGAACTTACCCGGTGACCCGTGGAACTGTATTACAATCGACAAACGTGTGCATCACCAATGCCAGCAGATGCAAACTTCAAATAAAGGGGCTAATATTTTAATTTTTGTCTCCGACTTTATTCTCTGCAAATACTACGAACAAATGTCTGAGATCGACAGAAATTGCCATGCCAACGAGCTGGTACCATCCTCGTGCCCAGAGCACAGAAATTGTTGCGCAACGGTGCATCACGATAGCATGTGGCGCTGCGCCCATCAATGGCCTTCAAACGAACTTCAAACGAAGCTGTTTCGTATACTCGACGCTGTTCTATGCTGCAGCGCGCTGTACCCACACCACCGAACTTCACGGGGAAATGATAACAACGAAGCTTGCACATATCTTTCATCCAGCAATCCTATAAAACTGTGCATCATCGATTGTCAATTGACAAGCCCACCTTATTTGCCCACCATATCAAGCCTTCAAATTTCAAATGTCATCTTACGGCAAGAGAATGAACCATTTTCTTTTCGCACCATTACCACTCTGGGGTACGCTTTCTTAAGCTACCTCAATTCAAACGAGAAATTTCTAATCACTCATGGCAGGTCATACCAGAGCACCTTGTATTCTGGCAGCACGCATTGTGAAAGAGCATTATAACCTTGTTGTCACCATAATAGTTTCCCCACTATATTTCAAGAATGCTGAAGCTGAAATATCAGCAGAGTTTGACGGCGACGAAGTATCTCAGGCAACTCGCCAACGTGTTAGGTGAAACAGACTATGATCATCGAGTAGTTTGCTGTATAGATATACTCACGAATGGCATTAACAGAATTATTTCCACTTATAAGCCCGACAAGGAAGATATTTTTGTCCACATAATCTCAATGTTTCAATCGTATCCGATTGCCTATAAATCTCTCTTGGAGACCAAACCAATCACCTGTGCTGTGACAGGGCAGGTCCTAGATGCTGTTGCTGCTCCTGATTCCGTATTTATTGATGTGCGTGGTGTTCATATCTCCGTACAGCTGCCTCTAACTTTTACTGCTTGAATTAGGTCTACGCGAGTCCCCTACTGTCAGCAACACGCTCCATTACGGGGAACACAATTCCTATCATTGCCTTGTGTCCTGTACACGTATCATTCATACTTCATCTTCATGGCCCTGAGCATATGAACGGACACGGAGATCTTAACGCAAAGATTGAAGCGGAAGCAGCTAGACGTGGGGTTACAGCCAAGGAAATCGGAGACACGGTAATCCTATCTCTGAAAAGCGTAATTAGAACGCCAATTCATCGCACAAATGCAGATATTCTACCACACAGAGGGAAGGTTAACCAAGGTTCCAGGACTCCCTCCGATGTACGATTGGGAACATTTCCCGCAAAAGGTAATGGTTACAGCTATTGAGAAGGCATCAGACCACACTAACACAAGATTGGGTTCAAGTAGCTTCACACCACGCCCACTGTTGCGGATTTTCTAAAATTGGCGTACGCGTGAGTGTCAGATATTCTACTTTATTTTGAGTGGTACTTACTGTAATCAAGAGGGTTAAAGACATGCGACGCAGCTTTCTCTCTTTCTGCTTATGACTTCGAACAAGAGTCCGTGGACGCGATGAAGTCTTGGTTTGCCGAGGAGTGGAATAAAGAGGTATACACCGTCGGGCCTTTAGTGCCTTCCAAGCCCACTACATATAGAATAGCAGCCCCAGAGAAATCCTCTCTCTCGTCGGACATTGAAGCTTTCCTTGACAAATCATTAAAGGAGTACGGAGAAAAGTCCCTTGTCTTGGTAAGGTCTATTAATAAATTTATCGCAATGTCACTCACTACATACCTGCGGGCGCTTAGATCTCATTTGGCTCTCTATTCTGGCCCGTAATGCCAGAGTACATGGATGAAGTCATCGAAGCTCTGATCGAAAAGAAATTTCCTTTTGTAAGCCACAATTTATTTAGCTTTCGTCTTGTTCCTAACTCTTCATCTTTCAGATTGTGTCCTTCGCATCACACTTTGCCAAAATTTCAGACGAGTTAATAGACAAAATCAATTCGACTGGATCTGGACTAATCTGTAAATGGCTACCACAGAAATTCGTCCTAAACCACCCCGTACCCTCATCATTTTGTTCTTTCGAACTTCGTCACTGATGCATCCTCACAGGCCACCGGGTGGTTCATTACCCATGCCGGACAAAGCGGTGTCTTAGAATCTCTCGATAGCGGGATTCCTATGTACGATCAATTTATATCGAAGTCCTCAAAGCATTACTCACGCTAATCCATTCTCATAGGATTTGTTGGCCATTTCGATTTGACCAGCCACTTGCCTCAGCACATCTCTCCGAGAATTTGAACATCGCCTTTGAGCTGGTCGAAGTGAGGACCGGTGAACATGGTATGAAGCCTTTCCACAGAAACGGACGAAAGCCCAAAGGCACCCGCGAGGCCGTTGGTATCGAAATCCGCGAAGTCCTAGACGCTTGTCGCGGAGAAAAGGGAGCAGAGCTACGAAAGAACGCTGAGGAGATGAAAGCGAAGTTTAAGAAGTCCTGGAAGCCCGATGGAGTCAGTCGGAAGGACTTCAACGCATTCCTGGATAAGTATGGTATTAATCTGTCGTAGCAAATGTCGCCAATGTCGTAACTAGGTAAAGACACGTTTGTCAATGGATTTTTCTTGTAACACAATTAATGCATCTGGAGCTGTCCAGCGGGGAGTTTTTTTTAAAAATTCCCCCTTCATTGGGTTTGCTAGAGACGTATCTCGGAAAGATATTTTCCCATAAGGTTGTGGAGAAGGAGCTCATGGTACTACAGGTATCGTCGGGAGACCAAAATCTAGGGGTATTTTTGCCTCGAGGAGCGGGAAGTGACCTTTTCAGTCCAAACAGCGCCAGGAGAGGCTCACTGCTGATAAGAGCACAAAAACATGCTAACAGTGAAGCCATCGAAGATAAATCGAACGCCAGATGAAGGAGGAAAAAAAAGGTCCTGAAAATGTTCGAGAAATCCTGCTTGGTGACCCAACAGCAACAGGAGACGCCATATCGAACCCGTTTTAGGCACATTGCTAGGCACAAGAGCGGTTCAAGCACCCTGTTTGCGATATGTGTAAGTCACTCCAGTTGTCGGACCGCTGCGAAGGCCGTAGTGACTGCTGTCACCAAAAAAAAAAGTACAAAGACTGACGAGCAGATATCCCTACAGTAGCCGCCATTTTCAACCAGTTCATAATCGCTCAATACAGCAGATCACGAAACCCAACACATATCACCACCGAATGATCCAAGAACTGGTCATATTCAACACCGCAACGCGCAAAGGATTACTCACAGAAGGCATTAGTTCAGATGTCTTGGCTAATTTTTCTGGTCGTCCAGAAGCATTGCGTACAGTTAGACGCTGCTCTGTGGAAGAGCAGTAGCAGCACCAACTCGATAGTTGGAGAGTAATGGATGCAAAATGAATTGTGGATGTATACAAATAACAATATCAGTTGCACTTAGCTTCTCCGATGTAAGCGCCCATTATATGACCAGGCATTTCAGTGCAAGAGACAAAGAGAGGGGAGAGAGGGGAGAAAGGACGACAGCGGCATCACCAGGTTTACACCACTGGCAGGAGATTCAACATAATTTCCCACGCAACTCATGCACTGCTATTTATGGTCATTACGGAGGTACACGGCCAATTTCATGGTGTGGCCTGAATTCGGACATCGTGTTATCTTTTAGCGTCAGTAGTCATGCCCAATGACAATAAGACTAAGGAATCATAATGAGTGAGGTTGCGATGGAGGGTAATCTTTGAACTCGAACACATGCAGCACCCTTACTGATCGGATACCAACCGTTCACTGAGATCGAAGAAATCTACAATCTAAGATTAGAAGCCAACAAGAGGTTAAATTGTCCATGGCTGCACTTCCAGAATGGTTAATCTGATAGCATACGCAGATTGAGAAGAGGTGTACAAGGTATATACAAAGAATGTATCAATTTACAAGTCTTTCCTCTGTCATACACTAGATATTACAGAACAGATGAGACTAGTTGAGTCAGTTCTGGGTTCCATGACAGATAATATTTTTAAAACTACTCATGGGTTCAGCTCAAGTTGTGTGCCTTATTAATAATAATACTGCGAGTACTCTCGAAGACTCTCAAGTACTTCAGGTCTCAGTGAGCAATTAGTAATGTGATCAAATTTGCTGCCATATTTGAGCAGGTAACTGACAAATACTTATATTTAAAGAGAAATATGCTTATAAATAGTAATAAAGACTCAAAGGTAAAATACCGAACAGAGTGCGAATTATTTTACCCACAATTTAACCAAAGCTCGCGACGTGCGCCGGCTGCCATCACCACTGCTCGCCACGTGGGGGCTCATTTGTGATTTTCGCTTGACTTTCTTTACTCCGCTCCAATAGAGTTCAATACTTCTTTCGCACAAACTGACCTCTGATAACATGGGCAAATTCTGTTGCCCCGATGTCGTAAAAGTTTGTACTCGTTCGCCCTTGGCTCGCCCGATGGGTGGTAGGTCCAGGCCGTGTGGCAAAATGTTGGACTCGGAATCGTTAACCCCAATCCCGACGATCTTCATAGGCTCCATACCCGGTGCCCGCCCCAGTTTCTAACGGCATTGGAAGGCCTACCAAATCCGGACAACTTGGATTGACTTTTGGTCCCACTTCGCCTCGACTTTGGTCCTGTAAGGTATTTACGTATTGCATGATTAAGCATTACCTCGGACGCTCGGCCAGACTAGTTCTAAATGAATAGTGTGGGATTCTCTGACTTCATTCAGGGAGTGTCTGGCGTGCTTGAATAAGAAGATCCAGGTCATATTTGTAACAACTCATTTAAAAGGGCAAGCCACGAATGGCTTTCAGGCTACTCAGACTTGCTACCAGACTACACTCAACAATGCCCGGACTCACCTCCCCTGCGACTGTCACCACAACACTCACATACTTTACTCCTCCCACTGACGGGGAAAGAGCATACCAGAAGATCCTCGGTCCTGTCGATGGCGAGCGTTCCTTGGTGAAGAACTGGGATTCCGAGGAAAGACATAATATCACCATCGAGAACGTGCGCGGCAGGGAGGACACGGTTTCTCTGGATAAAACAGGCTTCCAATACTTCCAGCATACTTCAAAACACAAGTCATTCACGAGTGACGAGGAGATCAAGGCCGAATACTACCCCGAGAGCATCGAGCTTATTAAGAAGTTGACAGGGGCTAGTCGCGTCGTGTTATTCGACCACAGTACGTCCCATTATTTTTATCTCGCTATACTACACGCACCCATCTAAATCTTGGAAATGAATCCAGCTATCCGCCGTCACCGTCCGGGAACTAAATCACTCAACCAGCCCGTCTCCCAAGTACACGTCGACCAAACCAACAAAGCCGCCATCAACCAAGTGCATCGAAACCTTCCCGCCGAAGAGGTCCCCGAGCTCCTCAAAAGCGTTTCCAGATAATCAACCTCTGGCGGCCAATCGGTACCCCAGCACTCGACTGGCCTTTGACCATGTGCGATTACAGGAGTGTCGCCCCCGGTGATGCTGTTCCTGTGGCTCTCATATACCCTGAGCGTGAGGGCGAGACGTTCATGGTCAAATATAATGAGAATCATAAATGGAAATACCTGCGGGGTATGACTCCGGATGAGGTTGCGTTGATCAAATGGTACGTCCGTTGTGCACCGACGCTGCATCTGATTTGAATGACTGATTGATTTCTCTTCAGTTTCGATTCCCTCCAGGATGGAAGCGTCGCAGTATTCACACCACATACAGGTTTCAAGGACCCCTCGACACCTGAAGGAACACCTCCGAGAGAGTCGATAGAGCTCAGGTCGATTGTCTTCTATGACTAGGTAGCCAGGACTCTTTTTCAGCATATGAATATTGTATCTGTAGTATAAAAACTTGCCTATGAATATGCAAACAATTGTATTTTATTCCAACCTAAACTGTGTCAGCGAGATTTAGCCTTTACGGTTAACGGTTTCTCTCTGGATCAATACACCGATTGTGGCTATGTAATAACCCAGTATAATAACCAGTCATTAGAGTTAATTATGATTGTTAACTAGTTGGTAACTCGCCATAATTTTCGGCGCAACTAGCACATCACTGCTTTGCAGGAAGAAACCCTAGGAAAACTCAATGAGCTCAGGCTTTCAGGTATGTTATCGCGTATCTACTTTTGCATCATATGATACATGTACTAGGACCGCAGCAGCGTCGTAGTAATAGGAGATAAATATGCTGCACGCGAAGTAATGAGGCTTGCAGTCCAGTGGTTTTCTATGGCAGAATTAGAGTTCTCTTAAAATATCTCTCAGAATAATGACAATGATCAACCCGTCAGGCGCACGGAGCCGAGGTCCGGCATTCAGAGAGGCATTGCTGTGGGCGCTAATGAAATTTGTTTAGGCGTATATAATAGTGACCGTCGGGATGAAATCAGATTGGCATACTCTACCGAACCGTTGGAAATTGTTTTGAATGCGATCGTCAGTGCTACTAGGGTTTGCTCTGCTAATGCTATTGGGCGCTAGAGTAAGAGTCAAGATTCAGCGTCGACTGCGAATGATGAATGTAGTTATTCAACACATTTTGTATATATTTTACGACAAATTGACATGTTTTCTGCCTATCAGAGATGAAAAAGGTGCATCCTCTGAAATGACGGTCGCCGCTCGGATGCAATACATAGGTTCATCGGCTCGCTCAGAATATACCTGAGAATAATGACAGTGATCAAAATCCGTGCTTGTCGTCTGAGTTTGTGATAATCAGCGTTCAAAGCAATGCTATGGGCGTCAGATTAGTAGTCTATTATTAGTTTTTATTATAGCATTGTCTAAATTTCTCCGAGTAATCAGTCGCTGCTCATGTATATAAGTAGTCCAACAATGTACATTTTCGTTACAGGATCGAAAATCACAATCCATTCTCACGAAGACTATTAACACGAGCAACCAGGAGATGTGGAATTGCATTTTCCGCATCTTATTCATTCTACCGCGGTGGTTTTTGGTTCTGGTATGTGTATCTTTGCAATTTCCTTCCAGTCTCCTATCTGACAACAAATGGACTCAAAAGCCACAGCCACAACAACTCTAACCACCCTCTACTACATACAGAATACTGCCACACCAACTCTACCACCCGGTTTCTCTATCGAAACATCTGGTACAACCATCGTGTCGCCCCTTGGAACAAATCTTTACAAAGTGCAAATCCTCCAGAGTTTGGTGGTCCTCCATGGAGCTTCTACCACTTTGACCCTTCTGAGCGTGCCAACAAAAGCAGTTTGTATGTCCTTTATTTGTATCCTCGTCATACAGAATTTCTAATCTACTTTCCAACTTTTTCCTTGTAATAATTCAGTTACTGTCTCAGAAGATGCGTCCAACTTGCATATCGATGTGCGCCCAACAAATGGACAGCATGCAGACAACGGGCCTCTGGACTGTACACTTGACAGATCGAAATCAATAGGCCAATGTGTAGGTGTGGTAGAGGGGGGTCTCGACAAGATTGGGGCCAGATGGAAAGATAACAATTGGACCAAGCTACACGCAAACGACCACTTTTACCGGAGCTTTGGTTCCGATTGCCACTCTCGCTGTGTCCTCAGCTACGTCTGTTAGAATCGCAGGATTTCATGGGTTACGGTTCTTAGAAATATCTGCAGCTGCCTTCTATATATTTTCTCTACTGTGCAGTATAATTGTCTAGTGAGGTGATAGTACATAGTGTATTTAGAACTTCATTCGCAGGCCCATATATGCATGTCTGTGGCGTAACAACATAATCTACCGTGTATCGCTTGATATTTTCCTGATACTCGCTTAACACTTGCCTCAACTCAGCTCAGTAAATTGAACATCTTAAACACAGTTCTCAGCCAATCAACACGGCCAACTGGCATGTACAAAGACTCCTCAGACAAAGTTAGGTCGGTAGAGGTGGTGTGTATGACTAGTGATGTGCAGGCTCGGCTCGGCCTGAAAGCCGCGGTTGGGTGGCTCAGGCTTCAAGAATCGTAAGCCGGAGCTTGAGCCGCCCAAAGCCTAGGCCAACCCTAAACTTACGGCCTGAGCCCCGGATTTCCGTAGAAAAAAGGAATATACAAAAGTTCCAATGAATGAGTGACATACAGTCAAAATAAAGTCAAATTATTTTGTAAAGACAACAATGAAAGAGAAAAGACATATATGCCCCACCAGTGGACTATTCCCATGCCCTCTCGGACTGACTCATGTGTTTGAATATACAGGTTCCACTCTGTCAGTCATGGCTTTGTGCAAGGGGGTGCCGGGATCGAAAAAAAAGTACCGGGGGTCGATTTTTTTTCTAAGGCCAACTCTGGGTACCCTCCCCCCTACGTAATCAGGCACACTTCCAAATATAGTAATTATTAGTAATATGACATCAATGGCGTACATGCTTTCCACCTCTGCCTCGACCTGATACCTTGCACTAGTGACATATTCATCTTCTTTTTCCTTTCTTTGTTGCATTTTCATCTTGCGTTCTGACAACGACTCTTTCCTAGATGCCGATCAAAGTTTTTGAGCCCACCAGTGCCGCAGTCAACACACGTATCGCATTCTGGGCATACAACAAACCCATCTACGTCAAGCACGGGGCTGTTCGGGGTGCATTCTCCTGCATACCATGTCAATATTGTTTATCAGTATGGTACTGTGTTGTAATACATGCCTGAGGTGATGAGTCCATAGCGAGAGGTATGATATATGAGCCAGTGGACCACGGCGAGGACAAGGATGACTTAGCTAGCTGAGCAAAAATATTAATTTCCTTCCATAATAAGCAATAAATGTGAAATAAATCAAAAATAAATTCAATTCTCGGTACAGATCTTTTATTCCATGAGTTTCAGTCCAAGAAACATCATTTGTACTTCTGTAATGCAGTCTAGCGCACTAAAATCAAGGTTCTGAGGCCCTGTGCCGGAGGGTTCCAAAAAATTTGGCGGCCTGGGGCCTACCCCCCCTCCTACCCCCCGGTCCGGGTTTTCGATCCCAGCACCCCCCTTGGCTTTGTGGGACAGAACTCTCCCCCTCCTCTTCCTTAGAAAAAGTGTCATCCAAATTATGGCTATTCGAGGCCTTTGACAATGCTTTCTTTGCCTTTGAAATGGAGCTGGAGATACCAATAAAAATCTATTGCACCTACAGCTTGCAGCTCTCAGAATCTGAGCCTGAGCCGTGGATTGTCTTCTATGACTAAATAGGCAGTTTGTGTGGGGCCACGAGGAGCCACCCGTGGCAAAATGTTGATGTGTCATTCCGGCCTGTGGCTGGCTCGTGGCTTTTCTGTGGCTAAATGACTGTTTTCACCAGTTTTCATACATCTATAACATTAATAATAAGATGCGCAAAAGGATGAAAGAAAGTTTAAAAGTTGCCATGAGATGCCTACATTCCATCCTAAGTGTTTGTGAAGAAATCTAAACATGAAAAGTCGACAAAAAGACTAGTTTTTAAGCTTACTTTTACCTCAAATTTTCTACCAATTTTACAAAGATATGACAGCCTGAACCCGCAGGAGAGTAATATTTACATTGTATAGTCACTACAATACAAAAGGTCTAATATTCGCGCGAATATGCGCCTCAGAAAACCCACCAAAATCGTCGATCAAAGCCACAGGCCAGCCACGAGCGAGCCACGGGCCGGAATGGCACAACAACATTTTGCCACAGGTGGCTCCTCGTGGCTCCACACAAACTGCTTAATAGCCGGGACTCTTTTGCAGCATATGAGTATTGTATTTGTAGTATAAAAACCTGCCTATGAATATGTAAGCAATTGTATTTTATTCCAACCTGTGTCAGTGACATTTAGCCTTTATGATTAACAGCTTTCCTCTGGATCAATACACCGACCAACGGTCGTGTGGATATGTAAGAACACTTTGCTATGCCGGTGCCTGGCATGCTTTATGATGAGCTTAGCTCGGCACAGTGCTTTCAAAGTTCTCACGGGGTGACCATCAAAAAGTCAGAGGATCACGTGGGCTTAGACATTTTGGCATTGGCGGTAGATAGGGAGCAAGCTCCCCAATAACCTAGTAATAAAACGTCATTAGAGTTAATTATAACTTTTAACTAGTTGGTAACTCGCCAACTTTCGGCGAGTTACATAACTTCGGCGCAACTCGCATATCACTGCTTTGCAGGAAGAAACTCCAGAAAAGCCCGAATGAGCTTTGAGGTATGTTATTGCGCATCTACTTTTGCATCACAGGATACATGTACTAAAACCGCAACACTGTCTTAGTAATAGGAGATAAATCTGTCGTATGCGAAGTAATGAGGCTTGTAGTCCAGTGGTTTTCTATAGCAGAATTAGAATTATCCTAAAATATCTCTCAGAATAATGACAATGATCAATCCGCCAGGCGCACGGGGCCGAGGTCCTGCATTCGGAGAGGCATTGCTGCGGGGGCTAACGAATAGCATACTCCACCGAGCTGTTGGAAACTTTTTGAATGAGATCGCCAGTGCTACTAGGGTTTACTCTGCTAATGTTATTGGGCTCTGGGTAAAGGGTCAAGATCCAGGGTCGACTGCGAATGATAAATTTAGTTATTCAACACATTTTGTGTATATTTTACGACAAATTGACATGTTTTTCTGCCTATCAGGGATGAAAAAGTGCATGCCTCTGAAATGACGGTCGCCTCTTGGATGCAATACATAGGTTCATCGGCTCGCTCAGAATATACCTGAGAATAATGACAGTGATCAAAATCCGTGCTTGTCGTCTGAGTTTGTGATAATCAGCGTTCAAAGCAATGCTATGGGCGTCAGATTAGTAGTCTATTATTAGTTTTTATTATAGCATTGTCTAAATTTCTCCGAGTAATCAGTCGCTGCTCATGTATATAAGTAGTCCAACAATGTACATTTTCGTTACAGGATCGAAAATCACAATCCATTCTCACGAAGACTCATTAACACGAGCAACCAGGAGATGTGGACTTCTATTTTCCGCATCTTATTCATTCTTACTGCCCTGGTTTTTGGTTCTGGTATGTGTATCTTTGCCATTTCCTTCCCGTCTCCTATCTGACAACAAATGGACTCAAAAAGCCACGGCAACAGCAATTCCGACCACCCTCTACTATGTACAGAATAATGCCACACCAACTCTACCACCGGGATTCTCTGTCGAAACAGCTGGTACAACCATCGTGTCGCCTCTTGGAACAAATCTTTACAAAGTGCAAATCCTCTATAGTTTGGTGGCCCTCCATGGCGCTTCCACCACTTTGACCCTTCTGAGCGTGCCACAAAAGAAGTTTGTATGTCCTTCTTTATTTGTATCCTCATCATACAGAATTCCTAATCTATTTACCGACTTTTCCTTGCAATAACTCAGTTACTGTCTCAGAAGATGCGTCCAACTTGCATGTCGATGTGCGCCCAACAAATGGAGAACATGCAGACAACGGGCCTCTGGACTGTACACTTGACAAATCGAAATCAACGGGCCAATGTGTGCGTGTGGTAGAGGGGTTCTCGACAATATTGGAGTCAGATGGGAAGATAACGACTGGTCCAAGATACACGCAAACGACCACTTTTACTGGAGCTTTGGTTCCGTTCGCGACTGCTACTGTGTCCTCTGCTACGTCTGTTAGAATCGCAGGATTTCATGGATTACGGTTCTTAGAAATATCTGCAACTATCTTCTATGTATTCGCTCTACTATGTGGTATGATTGTCTAGTGGGGTGACGGTACATAGTGTGTTTAGAACTTCATTCGCAGGCCCATATATGCATGTCTGTGGCGTAACAACATAATCTACCGTGTATCACTTGATATTTTCCTAAGGCTCGCTCATCACCCACCACGACTCAGCGCTGTAAATTTAACACCCTAAAAATAGTACCCAGAAAATTAACATGGCTAACTGGCATGTACAAAGACTCCTCAGACAAAGTTAGGTCACTAGGTGGGGTGTACCAAATCCATGGAATTTAACCTGCGCTTCATTCGCACCAGCTATACCGGTATTTTAATGTCTATATTTATAGAGGGTATGATACTGGATACGTGTTGACCGTTGGGGCCCAGAAAAGCAGAGACCAAGCAGAGATCAAAGATTGTGAATAAATTTGAAGTTTCAGTAGTCCCGGGGCCACCGAAGCGAGACCGTGGGAAATATCAATCCACGCGTCAACCGATTACAAACGCGCCAAAATCCAATATTAATTACCACTCATCCTCCTCCTTCACGACCGCCAGTCAACACACAATATCGTCCAAGCTCTTACCATTGAAGACGCTTATTATTCTGGAATTTATTTGCTTGGAATTCAGTTTGCTTCTTAAAGAATCTCTGACCGTTTACGGCTCAGTAATTGATAAAACTTAATCAACATGTCCACAGTAGAAGCGTCAACGACGGCGTTGATAACAGAGTATGCACCCTCTCTTACTGTCTAAATATCACTTTTGGAACGAACAGCCGATGTATGACTTCACAGAGCAGCACCGGATAACAAGACGAGACGGTATGATCGCCAACTTCGGTGAGTCGCCAGTCAATTGGGAGAAATAGGCTCATTTTACCAATCAACGTTTTCATCGCGTCACTAAATATCACCATTATGACCATTATACGCTAATAACAGACTATGGGCGGCATCCGGACAATCTGCGCTCGAAAACGCTCGCATCCTTGTCATCTCAGGCGGTGCAACAGCGACGTCTATCCTCAAGAACCTCGTCCTACCAGGAATCGGACACTTCACGATCCTCGATCCACTGACCGTCACACCCGAAGACGCAGGTAATAACTTCTTTTGGACGGACTGAAGAGCGTGGGCAAGAGCCGAGCAGAGGAGGGTGTCAGGTTGCTGCTGGAGATGAACGACGGTGTGGATGGCAAAGCCGAAACGCGCAGTTTGGAGGAGGTGTTGGACGCACCGGGTGGGAAGGAGTGGCTAGGAGAGTTCACGCTTGTGATTGCCGTTAATCTGGAGAAGGGGGTATCGGAGAGGCTCGCGGGGGTGTTGTGGGAGGAGGAGAGTTTCCCGCCGTTGGTCGTGGTGCGTCCGGCTGGATTCTTGGCGGAATTCTATATCCAGTATCACGAACATACCGGTATGTGGCTCTTGTTTGAGGGCAAGAGATTGACTTTGTTCATCGTATCCGTCAGTAATTGAGAGTCACCCGGAGACTGCACAGTCTCTGCAAATCGATCGACCGTTCCCAGCGTTGTTGGATTATGCGATGTCGCTCGATTTTGAAAATATGGACGTTACTGACCATGGTCACATACCCTACGTCGTCATTCTCGTGCGCGTTCTTGAAGAGTGGAAGAAATCGGTCAGTACTCTTTATTTCCCTCTCTCAGCCTTTCCGATTTTGCACGTTCTGTATGATCTAATATCCACCATGATTATGCACTGAATGCAACCTCTTAAATAAATAGCACGGCGGACTTCCTCCTCAAACTCACGCCGAGAAATCACAATTCAAAAGAACATCCTAGCCATGCGCAAAAAGTCAGATGAGGAGAACTTTGAAGAGGCCGAAGCACAGGCATATCGCGCGTGGACGAAGACCGTCGTACCGTCGGAGACCAGGGCGTTATTTGATGACGCCAAAGTTGCATCCCCTCGCCAGTGGAGGCACCATTCTACAAACTGGTTCGGGCGTTGAAGAAGTTCGTCAGGGGCACGGGACAGGGAGCCTTGCCGTTGACGAGCACGCTCCCGGACATGAAGGCGAGCACGGGTGCGTATATTGAACTGCAGAAGCTGTACAAGACGCGGGCGGAAGAGGAGAAGGAGGAGTTTAAAGCGTGTTTGAGGGAAGTTTGTGGTGGGTCGATAGAGGGGATTGGGGAGGATGTAATAGATGCATTTGTGAAGAATGCGCATGCGCTCAAGTTGTTGAGGGGGGAAGAGGTGGGCCGCGTTGGATGGAGATCACGAGGGGCTAGGTGAGTTACTTTGATTCTTGATTTGCTCCATTCTGTATTATCTTCAACATTTGACTTCTTCCTCTTTGCTGACGGATGATCTTATAGTACAAGCCATTCAGACCAGCTCTAAGCAGCTCTCCATACATCTCGCACTGAGTGCATTGGCGAATTTCACGGCCAAATCTAAAGGAACAAGAGAAACACTTTCCGTGGAGGCGGTCACGGCGGAAGCCAAGAAGCTGTTGCCTGAGGGTGCCGAGCTGCCCGATGAGTTCGAGGATTGTGTCGGTGAAGTGTACGTGTTTTCGCTTTTCATTTTCTTACCATCCTTCCACTCTTTTTGCTGACTAACCTAACTGGCACAGTGTCCGCTCGCCCACAGCTGAGCTCCCCAACACCGCCGCTCTGCTAGGCGGTCTCGTCGCTCAGGAAGTGATCAAGATGATTACAAAACAGTACGTACCCATCAATGGGTATTGCGTGGTTGATCTTGTGGAGACGTGGACCGGGATTCTTTGAGGAGCGAGATTTTTACGTAGTACGGCGCCAGATGGGCCCCATATTTTCTTTTCTTTTCTTTTTCTTCTGATGTGTGGAAACGGAACAGGAGAGTTAATATTTTTTGATCTGTATGAGTAGGCAGGGTATTGGAGAATGTATGAAACAGGGAGAGTTGATTAGCTGTTGGAGGCGGAGTCAGAGTCACGGACAGGAGTCGAAGTCATCGACAGGAGAACTTGCACAACTTGTCAACGACTACGGCATATCGCTACGGCACTCGTTCCTCGGCAATGTGCGGTGAACTTGGCAAATTTATGGTGTGGTCTGACGCGGTGCACTGCAACTAAATAGTAATGCGCGCATCTGATAATTCCGTCTATCCACAAGAATGACAAATGCCGGTAGGTTGTTCGCTGCGTAAGGATGCTCTATATGTCTCAAATATCCAGGTTGAGTAGCTAAACTTCGGTATTTATTGGACTACTACGACTTCGTGGAGAACTTGACGGTATTTGACTGATACGCAGTCCTAAAATTTGGGTAGCTACGTATTTTAAATGAGCTCACGACCCGGCGTGAGCTTCAGAAAAGGGTCATGGACACTGGGAGGATCAACAGATTTGTAAAGATTTAAGAGCCTGAAGGATTGATTGGGTTGTAAAAAAGTCTGCAATGAAATGACCAAGAGGGATGGAACTGGAAGTGGCAATAGTATACCGAGGACAGGGAATAAAAGTTTAAGTCCTTGAGGAGATTGAGATTCAGGAAGACGATGCACTGGGGATGTGGCTGAAAGAGGAGGCGCTTGCACTGGGGATGAAAGTGAATGACGAAGCACTCGCACTGGGGAAGACGCTGAATGAGGATGCGCTTGCACTGGGGATGTGGTTGAAGGAGGAAGCACTGGCGCTGGGGATAAAACTGAACGATGAGGCGCTTGCGCTTGGGAAGTGACTGAACGAGGATGCACTCGCACTAGGGAAGAAGCTGAATGAAGATGCGCTTGCACTAGGGATGTGGCTGAAGGAGGAGGCGCTTGCACTGGGGATGTAGCTGAAAGAGGAAGCACTGGCGCTGGGGATAAAACTGAACGATGAGGCGCTTGCGCTTGGGAAGTGGCTGAATGAGGATGCACTGGCACTTGGGACGAAGCTGAATGAGGATGCACTGGCACTCGGGACGAAGCTGAATGACGATGCACTGGCACTCGGGACGAAGCTGAATGACGATGCACTGGCACTCGAGACGAAGCTGAATGATGATGCACTGGCACTCGGGAAGAAGCTGAATGACGATGCACTGGCACTCGGGAAGAAGCTGAACGAGGAGGCGCTTGCACTTGGGACGAAGCTGAATGAGGAGGCGCTTGCACTTGGGACGAAGCTGAATGAGGAGGCGCTTGCACTTGGGATGAAGCTGAATGAGGAGGCGCTTGCACTTGGGATGAAGCTGAATGAGGAGGCGCTTGCACTGGGGATGAAGCTGAATGAGGATGCACTGGCACTCGGGACGAAGCTGAACGAGGAGGCACTTGCACTTGGGACGAAGCTAAATGAGGAGGCGCTGGCACTCGGGACGAAGCTGAAAGAGGATGCACTGGCACTCGGGACGAAGCTGAACGAGGAGGCGCTGGCACTGGGGAAGAAGCTGAAAGAGGAGGCACCGGCACTTGGGAAGAAACTGAAGGACGAAGCGCTTGCACTGGGTATGTGGCTGAAGGACGAAGCACTGACGCTGGGGATGAAACTAAACGAGGAGGCGCTTTCACTTGGTATGTACTCGAAGGACGAAGCACTGGCCGGACTTCCAATAGATGTATGCGGAACGTCGCTGAGCGAGCTAGCAATTGGTTCAGCAGCACTTGAACTGTGGAGTAGCGGCTTCAGCAAACAATGAAGCTATATGAAAATTATTTAGTGTACGCACGAGGCTCTGGGTATAATGGCCCCACTAGTGCAGGCTGCCAAAAGGTCGCTATTAAGAGAGACTGAAGTGACAGTTTCATTGTTGATTCTGGTGTGATTTCAAGTCGGGACCGTTGGCTCTTTGAAGACTTAGTTGGAAATATAGGAGACTGAAGAAAGGTCCACCAAGTGTCTGACCCTTTATACCATGTATTCTTAAGATTAACGGCTTGAAACGCCCTTGCCCTTCGCAAATTCTCTGGTACTCCCCCCTGCTTATTAATGAAAAATATGGCGACGACTTAGAAATTACGTTGAGTTATGGACATTTTGTGATATCGTAAAGATTACTGATGTATCGCCTTTCATTTGGTCGCCTACTTACGGTCTGATGACACCGAAATGCTTAAAAACTCCAAGATCAAACAACAACAACACCTATAAGACGCCAAACACAATATTTGATGCTTTACCCACAATGCGCAGCCAGGTATTTTAATCGAAGGTGGAGAATTGCGGCAGGTTCTCGCTGAATGGAGGTTTGATTTTTCGGCGAGTCAAGATCTGTTGGTTACGCTTGACCGTCATGCTATTTCTGGAGCAGCCTAATGGATCAATCGGAGCGCTACTCAGTTATAGAGGTGGCCCTGTTTACTATTACTTTCATGGTTCATGGGCTGTACTCCAAGGAAATCAGTGAGTGTATCGAAGGTTCTGATGTAGCCATATTCGGACATATCTAAAGAAATAAGTACTGGAATAAAGTTCAATCTTCATTTACGCACTCATGAAATATGATATTTGATATCCGCAAAATACTGAAGTCTCAGAAGACATGTTGTATTTGTTGCAACCAGCTCAGCATTACTTCTAAAGGGTGGGGTCTCCGATGTTGTTCTTCTGATCTAGGCATTATTGCATTCGTATTTCTCCCTTCGCTTTTATTGTTCATCTCTCACAGAAAGGTTAAAACAGAGCCTTCAACACAGCCGTAGTCTTTGAAACACAAAAGCGTTTCCATCGTATTAGTTGCACACACGGTCGGTCTGGTAGACCTAATAGAAAATTTATGACCCAAAATGTGATCTAAGCCGGGCAGCCCAAATATTTATAATGTAGATCAGGGTACTAACATAGAGGCCCATAGATGCCTATAGAGTTACTCAACGAGAAAATTTACAGTTAAGCACACAATCATGAATTTGGTACTGGTCAGCGTGCTTACTAGCCCTGTGGCGCGTACTTGATCCATACACTATGTTTGGCTAGTGGCATCTTTGGAACCGTAACATAAGGAAGTGTTCATTTATGTTGTAGAAGTATGTGGAGCATTGAGAATCGCGGCCATACATGACCTTGCGAGGACCGAGCTTCTCCATAAATCAGGTTTCCGCTAAAATAGCTTAGAGAAAGGTGTAAAAACCAGCCTGATATACTGTAAAATCGGCAATCCATGCGGTTTAGTGCGTTGTTATTGTATATCCGATGTGTTTAACTCGTACTTGGCTCTACCATGTCAAGGTATTGAGAGCTTTCCTTTTTTCTCACTTATTTTATTACCTTCCCAAACTCAAGAGCTATTTTGGAGGTGGTTCCTATATACATTACATTAGAGAGTCGAGTAACCCGGGAAACAATTAATCACCAACGTTTTCACTTTGTATCACTAAAATCTACTACATATGTAGTTCCCGAAACCACGAGGAGAAACCTGACTGCGCAGGACTGCGCATTACTAAATAATGTCCATAGATGATCTCCCTCCCGAAGGTCGCCAAGACTTGACTGTTCCGCAGTAAGTTGTCACGAGCATGACGTGTATCAGCCGTGAAGCAATGTTTTTCTGGCATAGGTGACATGGCGTGTATCAACCGCGAATACTCTGACATTTATTTCGCATGGTCGCTTTCCGAGTTGCGCTTCGGCGCTTACAATGTTCCGAGAATCAATAAGAGCTGTGAAGGCGGTGTACATGTAGAGCCACTAGTTTTATGTTTATTGTGAGTACGATTTACAGGACACTCAACGTCTCGTGAAATGAATACGGCCTAAGCGACGGTCCTCTCTGGTTAACATATCCATCCTTCCTTTTGGCCATGAATTTCCTATTGCGTCTAAAGCACCTGAGGTCCGTAGGACTAGTTTCTTGCACGCATGCAATTCTTTTCTAAATGGGCCGTCAAAAAATTCATGCTTCAAAGCCGTACGGTAAATGTAATAACACACGTTTTAACTTTTGCCCCTCTCATGCGAGAGGAACAATCGGACACTGACAGGGGTGATTCGCGAACAATCTCCCAACAATCCCCCCACAAAAGCTTCACATCTAAATCATTCGTATGTCGCCCATCATGTCACTATAGTACCTATCTTATTAAATTTGAAGGCGGTGAATGTCGTTAGCTTTAAATGTAACGCGATTGCCGTAGCCTTAACGTGATAGATGGCGAGTATCCGTTTTGCTCCCCTCTCTTCTGATTACATATCAAGCTATCCCAGGGCCAAGCTCCAATTTGCGGTGTGTCGGGATTCACTGATGCCTAATTTTTTTACTCTATTATCAGATCTTTGATAAAAATTGCGGCGTAATACATGATTTTCTCTGGGGGCTTAAGTCTGATTTTTCGGCAAATCAAGATCTGTTGATTATGCTGGTATGTCATCTGTTAGCTTGAGCACATTGGATCACTAATAATCAGGTATGGAGATGTGACCTTCAGGTTATGTCTCATGGAAATTTTATTGACTTCTTTGCTAATCATATCAATGGGCGGTACTCGGAGGGAATTAGTGGGCATGTGGGAGGCCTGGATATTGCCAATGGCCAAGTCGAAGCATATTTAAAGAAACAAGTGTCGGAGTAAGGTATAGTTATAGCCAAACATGGTCAAGTTTCATTTAGGAACCTATACTATGGCGTGATATCAGATGCACAATTTAAACTCAGGTTTCTGGGGCCATCTGATATTGTTTCCAGCCAGCTCACTCAACAATATTCTTAAAGGCGTTACTCCCATCACCTAGTAATTATTGCTTTTGCGTGAGATTCCTTCGGTTTAATTGTTCTACATTCACAGCAGAATCGAAGCCGAGTCCCAACGCAGCACCGTAGACATTGAAGCACAGAAGAGCGCCTCTATCGTCTGAGTTGCACACATACCGCCGATCCACTAGACCCAATAGGAAATTTCTTATCAAAAAGTATTTTAAGCTAGGATGCCAAGAGTTACCGTTCACAGCACGTATACATGAATTTGGCACTGAACAGCCTGTTTAGTAACTCCTGTGGTGTTTGATCCGTATCCTATGATGGGACTGGTGGCCTTTCAAGACCGTAAGATAGAAGAACGTTCCTTTGTCTTGTGGTGTATGTGGAGCGTTGCAAATCGCGGCCAGACATGACCATCCGGGCTCTTCCACGAATCATGAACAAAGAAAGACATACCATACTTGGTCCAACAAGAGAGTTTTATGAGATGGTCCTCATATGCATTAGGGATTGACTACATTCATCCAGACCGTTTTAACATCGTACCAAAATCCATTACTCACATGCGCATCCATCCAGCTCCCGAATCCAGATAGCCGCATAGGAGAGATTGACTGCGCATTACCAAATAATGTTCACCGGGGTGTGGATATCCCTTCGACGGTCGCTTCCGACTGTCAACTCCGTCGGCAGTAACTTGCTACGAGTGTCGGATATATCAATCACGTAGGTGGTGTCTTGGCTTTTCTGACATAGACGCCATTGCGTGTATCGACCGCGAATATATGCTTGAGTATCTTCTGACGTTTATTTCGGATGGCCCTTTTCCGGGTGGTGTCTGATTGCCAGTATGTGAGCATAGGCAATATAATCATGATTAATGGAGTAAATAAGGCCTACAATTTGATGAAGGACATGTTTCAAAATAATTTAATGTACAGATATAATCCGTGTCAACATCCTTCCGAAAGAGTTGATAATAGAGTCGGCGAGAATTTGGACGTCAGTTAACCTCGACACACCGTGCAATAAGAACTTAACGCCATTGATAGCATGGTTATATACATAATCAGAAGGGAGACGAGCGAAACTGAGAGTCTTGGGATAATTGGTACAACTCAGATGAGATCTGGTCAATTCAGAGAAAACCGGCGACACGAGGCATGAAGATGTGTTCCCTCTTTCTCCCTACCATGCCCTACTACCCACGACTATACAGAACTCCCTGTCATTATCTCTCTATACCCCTCTCCATCGGCAAAGCCCACCCATAGCTCGCTCAGTTACTCCTCAACAAACTAAGACATCTATCGATAACATTTGATTATTGTATAACGCTATAACCCATGATCTTCCATTAGTAGAGAAACATTATCCTAAAAGGTTCACATCTGTGAAGAACCTCGCCGAAGTACTAGGCTACAGTCACTCTCAGTTATAACTTATACACTCCGCGGCGGACTCGCGGTGCACTTGTCAAGCACTCGTTTCTCAGAATTTTGACCGAAATTTGACCAGTCCCAACTGTGAATCAGATATACTACCAGTGTTTTGATACGCTTACTACCACTCTAGTACTAGTAGTAGAGGTGAAAAAAAAGAGCAAAAATTGCAGTAACAGTCCTATGTAGGTCTGGGAGCCTTATTTGCAGCAAAGCGACTACTTAATCGTCTTCTGGATGTGGCGACGGGTGCTTTGCGACCGCAAGCAACTGCATTAGCGATCAAGTTGCGAGTCGGAAGTGGTACTCGGTGGCGTAGTGTAAAATGCCTCCGTTCGCCAGTATCGGAGTAGATATACCTCACTCTGTTCAATTTCATGCACAAAAAGTTCGGTGAATGCTACTCAGAGTTTTTGACATTTTCGCTCTTTCTCTGTCGCCGCTGGGTGGCCCGTGTTGCTGAGCTAGTTACCACATAACTTGAAATCATCGAATGACTTACCTTTCTATGAATCATTATGCATGATGTTAATTAAGGAGTTCCCTTGCTCTCTAATTTTAATGAGGGCGCATTTGGTCGTCATCCTTTACCATCTTTTGACCATGGATTACTACACCATTGCCCGACCTGCCCCTGACTATTAGTATTACCCATAATTGGGAATTGTCGACTTGACCACCCAATGACCACCCGTGGGAAGATAATTACTGATCAATTCCGGTCGTCGTCGCCGCCGCAACTTGAACTCAAAACGTTGCACGTTGCTCGTTGCCGCTCAGTAACGGTCATTTATCTCTCTAGATCGTAAATTCTATCTCTGACACTCTGTATCTTTGCTGTTGGAGACTTAGAATCTGGTTTTGTTTTACTCTCAATTCCACGTCTACACCTTTCACCGGCCCTTGCATCGCTACCACATCGACAACCCATTACTATCAAGTTACCCAATACCCATTACTCACTACCGCCATCCACTATATCACACGCTACTGACATTCTCACTCACTCACCATAACCCTCTGCACTTCATACTACTTGGTACTCAGCAACTCCCATTAACACAAACCATCAACGATGCGCGCACTTCCAACCTTCCTTCTCCCCTCCCCTCTACCTCCTCCCTCAAGCTCCGGCCTATCATCACTCCACACCCTACCTACAACCCTCCTCATGCTCCTCACATCCGCCTCCCTCGCCCTCGCCCAATCACGCACCACGCTCCCCTGAACGGCGTCATATCCCTCAACACCAACAGACTCCCCAAAACATCACCATCCGGCTCGTTCGCGATCCCACAGCAGTCCGCCGACGGGCCTCCGCTGGGCCTCAGCATCGCCCTCTGCAATAGTACTAGGGGAGAAGGTGCACCGCGGTTCTTCGTGACGAATGCAAGCAACTGGGACACGCAGGACGATCCGGGGCCCACCAGCCCGGGACTGCAGGGCGCTGGGAAGGACAGGGATACGTGGGAGATTGTGTTGAAGGACGGGACGGGCAGCTGGACGGGGCTCTTCCCGGATGGTGGTGTCTTGGGTGTGGATCTGGGCGCGGCGGGGACGGGAGCGGCGGGTGTAGATTTTGATGTGGGTGTTTCTGAGAATGGTGCGTACGTTCCCGCAATGGGGATCCAACTTACCCATCACTAACTTTTTTTCTACGCTACGCTACTCCACGCTATCTGAAACAACAGAGCCGATACACCAGACACTCTCCGCGCTCCCGCTGTTCGGGGACACGACGGCGAACCAGGCGCTGCTCTTCTCCGCGCCGTTCCTCGCGCTGCCGGACGCGCTGACGCAGCGGCCGACGTACCCGAACTACACGCTGCCCGCCGCGAACATGTCGCAGCCCGCGCTGCCCTCTGGCGCGGCCGTCCCAAATGTGACGCTCGTGCTCTCGGAGACCCCCGACGGCGGGAGCGGGAGTGGTAGCTTACTGCGCACAGGGTGTGCGTTGGACCGCGCGGCGATTGGGGCGGGGCAGAGGGTCGGCACGATTGCGAGCGAGACGGTGTGGGCGCGGGATGATGGCCAGGGCTGGAGGATGCAGTGGGTCGTCGAGGGCCTCACGCCGTCCACGAATTACACGGCGTATGTCCTCACTGACAGCACGAAAGTGAGCGGCCCGATTTATTTCGCCACGAAATCTGGTGCGTCCGTCTTTTCTTTTCTCTCTCTCTCTTCTCTTCACTATTTCTAGTTTTAAAACTATTTATTTGAACAGCTGCATTTACCTGCCCGCTCGTGCACTCCCTACCATACTGTCCCTCCGTATCCTATGCCGTGCCCCTTCCCGCGCCCCCCGGGGTCTGCGGCATCCTCAGACACCTACACCGACGCGTCGGGCGCGCTCCCCGAGGCGCTCACCACGCCCCTCCTCTCGTACCTCGCGAACTTCACGACGGTGCTCACGACGCACGCGTGCGGGCGCGACTGGTACTCCCCGTCGTCGGGTGCGACGACTGCCAGAAGGCGTACCGCGCATGGCTGTGCGCGGTGTCGTTCGTCAGGTGCTCCGAGCCTTCTTCCTCCTCTGCGTCCGCACAGGCCCAGGCCCAAGCCCAAGCACGAGCACAGGCGCAGCTCCCGATCTCCGCCCTCCTCCCGCAGCCGACCTCCTCCCCGCCGCGGAACCCCTTCCTGCCCTCCCCGTCGACGGAGTACACCGCGCTCCTGCCGTGCATCGAGCAGTGCTACGCCGTGGACCGCGCGTGCCCGCCGTTCCTCGGGTTCAAGTGCCCGAGTGTGGGGGCGAGCGATGCGGTGGGGGCGCGGGCGAGCTATGGGGTCGGCTTTTTGGATGGGGAGGATGGGGGAAGGGGAAGGGAGGACGGGCGCGGCGGGGGGATCGGTGGGGGAATGTGTGGTGTAATTTCGTGTAGGGAGGGGGGTGTAACGTACTTGTGAGTGTGTCCTCTGGATCAATCATGCTTGTATATACTGTAGTCGCGCATATATTGATTAGGTTTTGATTCTCTAGAATTCTTTTGTGTTTATGTATTTATATAACGAATGTCATGGACGGTGGACTATGTCCTTCTGAGTGGCTCAAATCGCGGTGGATACCACTATGCAAGGACGTTGTTCTATGTCAAATTAAAGAGGAAACATCTACTCTATATCAGCACGCCTCCATCATTATATATTCATCATCATCATCATCTAAGTAGCAACGATATCCTCGTCCTCGATTTCCGAGTACCAAGACAGATAAGCGCTAGGTCCATACGTATGCAAAGCAACCAACCAAGTTGTCCCGAGTAGCACCCATTAAGAAAGGTTAATACCATACTTATCCAAGAACGCATCAAAGTCCCTCCTCGCGACACCACCATCAACCCCCACCCCCACGCCCTCCCAAATCTCGTCTTCATCGCCTCCGCATTCCGCCGGAGCTCCGCCCCCTTTCACCGCGGCACGCGTCGAGGACCTGGCGGATCTCGACGCCGACGGCGGCGCGCGTGCCTTGTGGTGCGCGGTCGTTCAGGCGGAGCACGGGCTGCATGCCATGCGCGCCCGTGCGGACCTCGATCAGCTCGAAGGCGATGTGGAGGTTTGTGGAGAGGTGGGCTGCGGCGAGGGGCTGGTCGAATTCGAACGGCCAGCATATCCTATATATTATGATGAAATGAAAATGAAATGAATTAGCCAGAGGGCAGAAGGCAGAAGGCGTTGGCTGATGATTTGGGGTTCATCGGGGTTTGTTGGAGAGAGATGTGAACATACATTGGAATGCCGTTGTCCAGCGACTCCAGCACACCGCTCTGGCCGTTATGAGTGATGAACCATCCCGTGGCCTTTGAGATTCATCATTCAGATCATATTCAGTCTACAACTCGGATTCAGACGATGATGCGCGTACGTACGGGGTGATTGAGGATAAACTACTGGGGATCCATTTCGAGATCAGTCCACACCCAGACGAGGTGATCCTGTCCATCAGGTCGTCTGTGATCTTGGCGAAGTGTGATGCGTGGGATACGATCTGGAGGGTGGGGATTAATTGTCAATAAATCTGTAAGTTGTAACGACAAATCATGGATTTTAGCTTACGAATGGGAATTTTTTCTCGATGAGAGCTTCTATGACTTCCTCGACGTACTCTTGCACTGTGAGCCAGAACAGGGAGCCGAACGAAATCTACAGACACATGCACACATAAGCGCCCGGCAGCGGTCCGACCAAGTAATAATAGAACATTAGGATGTTATTAATACGCACCAAAACGAGTAACTTCTCTCCGTATTCCTTCAACGATTTTTCAAGGAACGCTTGGATCTCTGACGAACGAGGGTCGCCGTTGCCGTTTCCATTGCCGTTGGCGGTGACTTTGATGTCTGGGGCGACGCTGGACGTAGTAGGTTTGGACGCCAGCAGCGGCCCGACGGTGTACACTTCCTTCTTCCACTCCTCGGCGAACCAGGCCTTGAGCGCGTCTATGGACTCTGGTTCGAAGTCATATGCGGAGAGCGAGAAGGCGACGTCGCATTCTTTCAAGCCACTATGGGTAGGTTAGCCGGACCAAATATGTATGTAGGTGCTCGAGGAGCAGAAAACTCGGATCCTAAGCTAGTGATATGACAACGCACTTGTACGCCAGTTTCAAGAAATCAGACACGACAATTTTGCCTGTCGTAAGAAGCTGGATATGGTTGAGTTGTGTGTGTGAGTACGAGTTTGGGTCGTTGTTTGACGCATTTTCCACGTGGGCAGTGAGGATAGGGATAGGCCTAGTAGGATCTCACCAATTGTGGGAAGTGCTCCCAGTCGTACATGGGGGGGAGCCCCGGAACCTTATTAATCTTCCCCTCCGTACGATAAAAGACCTATTTTTTCATACCATGTCAATCCACATTCTTCCAGATGGCCTGTCTTGGCTTGTGCGATAGGAAATGAAAGAAATGATAGGAATACGAAACTCACCGTGTCTCCAATTTCTTTGACCGTAACTCCGAGCCGTGCAGCTTCTGCTTCGATCTTGGCACCCAGATCTCCTTGGCCGCCCATATGCTCTGGACCATAGCGATGGAATCACGAACGATGCATGCACCGGTATGAAGCCGATGATAGGGATACTGTGTCCTGTGATGGCGCGTGTCGCCAGCATCAGCGGGCTCGCGTAAACCTATTGAGTTCAAGCACCCCATTGCTTGGTAAGGATGGTGCGGATAGAGCATCACTCGGAATGCGACGTACATCAAGGAATATGGCGTTGGGAGCGGCCACGCCATCGAAGACGCTTCCCGTCGTGGCACAGGTAACGGGGTTGCCCTCCAAGAGCGCTTTGTAGGCGATCGGATACGCTTGAAACGTCGATGTAACATGGACAAAGAAATCTTCCGAGTCGGATCCCTGATAAAGGGAAAGAAGTCTGGTTATAGCAATGTCAGTGTTGTTCAGTATGATAAGTATCCACCCTCAAAAGATTACTCCACTAACCTGACACGTTGACGCGCTGCCTCGTGGCCATCTAATTCTGCTGATATCTCAGCGTCAGCGTTCTTGAAGTATATTGGGGGAGTAGAAGGGTGACGATGATATTTTTATGTTCTTTCGCGATACGTGCTGCCAGAATACAGGGCGCTCTCGTATGGCCTACATAACAGGAAAATTGATTGATTTTTTTAACGACTTGGGGGCAAAATTGGGAATGGGAATCTAAACGTACCCCAGAGTGGCAAATATGCGAAGATAAAATGATATATTTTCTTGTTGTTCAACGAAGTCATCACGTCGAAGGTTCGGGTGTGGTGTGTAAATTTTGCGGAGGGCTTTGGTACTTGTGTGAAGTTGCGTCGACTAGAAGAAATGAATCATTGCGCGTTCTTATAAGATCTCGGAATAAAGAACTGCGTCTAGATTGTATCATTTCCCCGCGATGGCCGGTTTGGAACCATGAAATAGAACGCGCACGCAATGGTATAGCGCCGTGGTGTCTGTATACTGTATAGATGTTGCGATTCGGCTTGTGCTAAGACCGTTTACGGGCACGGTAAATATGCGAAACAGCTTCTGGGCATGGCGCTACAAGTTTGCTGACATGTTGGGATTCTACTTGTTTTTCGAAGGAAATAGCATGGGCCCCCAGGGAGATCTGGATTATGCCAAGGCAATGTCGACGCGCCATAGTAATAGATTAAGGTGCCGGTGAGGTCTGTATACACACTACAAGGTGCAGCAGTGGAAATAGTCGTTGGTTGTAAGTTAGCTGCTTAACTGGCAACTATTCAACACGAGGACAAAGATTGGTCAACAATTATGCTCCACGGGCGAATCCCCAATTTGTAAATTAGTCAGGGATACGCCGCAAGTGTATAAGATGAGCTCGGTCAAAAGAAAACCACGTTTAATGATAATGCCCGCACCTTCGTTTCTTTGGCTTACAGAGATTTTCTGGTCACAGCCTCAGTACTGAGTGAGCGTCATGTTCTCGTAGCCCTGTCACTGAGTTTGTACTGGGTCCTATAGCCCTAGTGAGCGCCTCCCGTAGCGTGTCCTCGTCTGAGAATATAGAAAACCACAGATCAGAAAGCGCGACTGATACAAAGTAGAGGTTTAAAGCAACATTATTCGTTTGAAAGATGCTGATATGTCTATTGTATTGCATCACTCGCATCTTGTAAACAATAGTTTAGCTAATTTGGATGGAGATGGGCCTAATGCGCGTTGCGCTCACTGAGGGCATCACATGACTTGTCCGTGTCGTAATTCCCATCGTAAAACCGTCGGCATTTGCCCCGTCAATTCCAATTCCGAAACTTATTGCCCTGAGCGGTAAAGTTAGCATTTTTGGAAAACCCTTAGGTAAAAGTTTGGTAAAAAAATAGAGTCAACAACCTAACGTTCCCCGTTTGCCCTTGCACTCATCTCTGCACTCTTTTGCATTCTTCTTGCTCTCGACCAAGTCTACCACCTGTATGCAAGAAGCCCCTTTGGTCGACATTGTCTTTGTACTCGCCTTGCTGCATTTGCTCAAGTTAGTAAACCGCCCTTGCTCCCCTTGTTTTAACCATGACTGACATAATCCTCTATCTCGTCACTAGCTATCGCCTTGTCCAAAGTCAAGGTCTTCATTAACGATGAAGGCAAGCCAGAAAACATTCCGGACTATGAGACAATCATCACAGTCTCCCAACCTGCGTCGCCTCCAAGCTACCGCCACCAACATCAGTGGTGTGCGATTTGCTCTCGACAAGAGGTCTGATCTTGTTGTCAGCAATATCTGGGTCAAGCTTGGGCGTATCATAATCATGGACGAGGTCAATACGCAACGCTTTGTTGCACAATACCTTCAAGCCAATAACATCACCGCCGTGCGTGCCCCTCGCGTTTACTTCGCCTTCACGTGGGGCATCTTCGGTTACATTATGACCGAGTACATTGACGGGCAGACATGCGACAACTCCGATATTTCCCTCGTCGCTGCTACCGTGCAGGCCCTGATCAACATCCCGAGCCCCGGTTCGACGTCTGGCACCTCTGAATGCGGATTCTCTTCGAAACTGGGAGAACGATGCGTGTTAGCTTCACTGATGAGCTTGCAAATCACGGCCTGCTCCTCTGCGTATCTGACCTGATACCTTTCAACTTCAAGAGGGATAGAGAGAATGGGATCGTGGCCGTGGATTTTGGCGGCTATTCCTTCCTGCCTCCCTTCTTTGCCTTTGCACTGAAACACGGAGGCTGTTCAAATTTCGTACACCACATGGCCAGCATACTCGATTATCCACCATCACCATCTACACATGTTACGGTACTGGTGAGCGCCTCATGCACGTTGGCCCCATATTCTAGCAATGATATCGGTGAGCAGATCTCCTTGCTCTCTTTTCTTTTCTTTTCCATGCCTCTTGGTCCCTTACAAGAACTCTGAGCTCACTATACTGAACAGGCGTTCCGGAGAGACTGCAGTCCAGGCTTCAATCAGTAAACGCCGTGCACAAGCGGTCCATCACTTAACGGGACTGTGTTCTCCTTTCTCGTCCTTTATACGCACACTGTTGCCACTTTTTGATTCTCCCGGGGACGTTACTTTGCATAGTTTCGCCGCCTTAAGTGTATAAGATGAGCTCGGTCAAAAAAAAACCACGTTTGACGATAATGCCTGCAAGATAGTGGTTTATCTTCTTTTCTTGGAATTCCAGATATCTCTTGGTCACAGCCTCAATGTGCGCTATGTTCTCGTAGCCCTGTCACTGAGTTTTCATTGGATCCTATAGAGCTAGCAAGCGCATCCTGTGGCGTGTCTTTGTCTAAGAAGATAGACATGATGAAGTCTGTTAGCGTGCACTCCTAGATTCTGTGGTACCTGCAAGTCGATCATCATTTGCTTAGGGTCGTAAGACCTCACAAGACCGTCGCAACATGGCGAGTAAACTTAACCCTTCCACATCTGTGGTTGTGACTCTATGGCTAAAATTAGTGTGTGGGATGGAATCTGGGGGTACAGAGGGCCACAAGTAAGTAAGCACGACTGATACATGGCATATGTGAAAAAGAAACTGTATTCTCTGCACGGCTGCAGGTACTGATTCAGAGATTGGTATGCTAATATTCCTGCCGTATCGCATCACTCGCGTGAAGAATAGTTTAGCTGCCATTCAGGCTGTCTATTGGGAGATTTGTTGAGGTATAAATACGACTCTTCAAGTCTTGTCAAGAACCAAGAGAAGGCAGGAAATCATATGTATATCTACTCCCTTTAACCCGCGATCCTTGATGCCCGAGAATATGGAAGGGGGTTCTTCATGGGAGTGCCATACCTTCAGGTCGTCTGTATCATTAACTGACTCAGGGGACTGTCAAATGTATCCACATGCTTGGCCCTGTTCATATCCATACGAAACTTGAGTCCGAACACAACTCCTTCAGAAGCCAAAGCTACGCACATTAGCTATCATACTTCTGCCAGTATGAGATCTATATATACCCTTAATACCAGGTCCACGATCTCAAAGCACAGATAAATATAACTGTCGATGTGAATGTAGTCGTATCGTGTTCCCAGTAGAATGGATTGACTTCTAAACATAAGTCATTGCCGATTGGATCCCACAGAAAGCGCTGATCATCACCGCCACGGCTTTGGATCGATTAAGTAGTGGCCACGCTGTCAGACTTATACAGAACCAAATTTGCATCCACACCGACTTGGTCGGCATTTAGTAACTACAAGCCCTTAATAGGAGCGGACAATGGATTTGTGCCGCAGGCTCTGGAAATAAAATTGGCTGCTATAGGGGTTTTAATGGCTACCCGATGATTTATACTGTATATAAGTCACTCTGCGGCTCTGCGAGGTTACTAAAGTGAGAAGTGAGAGATCAATTCAAGTGGTGCACCCGAACACGGGTGCCTAACATCAATTGGACTCGATAAAACCATAAGTTACAATCTGTCTGCCTGTCTGTACTCGTGCATAAATGAAATAAACATATCCTGCCAGAGACCAGCAATGACTGATGAAAATGCAACATTATCAGACCAAAAAACCTTTGTTGTTCCCAAATGATCATGATCCTCATTCCGTACATCACTTCCTCTATCCGAATCCGGAAAGACGAGTTCCTCTCGAGTGACTTTGATACCTTCGTTCCCCTTCCCCAGCTCATACGCCTCTTCGAGGCCCGCGTGAGACACGACCCCATTACGATAGCGTACGACCGTCGTTGAGGTGCTTGTCCCAGTGTTTCCTGAAGGCGATGCAACAATCATAGCGTCACCCAATTCATCAATACGCATTCGACCGTTGAGCACGGCCATCATTGAGTTCGAATAAACTTTTCCTAGTGTCAGCGAGGATGCTAGGAAGTATGAGGGCTTTGATGGGAGGACTGAAAGTACAAGGTTAACGATGGCGACCATGGCTAGCATGGGTTGGTTAGGTGATTGTGTTATAGACGATGGCAACGAAGAAGGGGGACAAACCAGTAATAGTTCCCGTTTCTATGACCAATGCTGTTATTCGCTTCAAAATAATCTTTGTTGTTGTCATTGCCTCGGGTCCACGTCGAGACAGCTGTGGAAGAGACAAAAGGTGCTGGGTTAGAAAAGAAATTTGTAGGGAATAATTGAAACTTGCATAATATGTCATGGAAAATGCTATTATCACATCACAAAGAGCACTTGTTCCATTCCATATCTGTTAAACGAGAGCATCTGAGCAATAAATGAAGGATGTGCGAAGGAGATGAACGATGAACTCACACCAGCAGAGATAGAATAGTTGTGACCAAGGAGTAGAGTGATCAACCCGGAATGCTTCTGTACAACAGCTGTAGAAATTGCCCCTCCCAGTTGGACAACTGCAAGCTGTAATATTTCAGAGAAATCCTTGTAGAGCAATAACTTGTCTTACTCACAGACGCTGTGACGCCTGCTACCAAATAAGATCTAGAAAGAACGCTGATCCTATAGGCGTAGAATGACTGCGCAATGAACGCCACTGTTCAACGAGGGTGTAATAGTGGTCAGTAAATTATAAAATAGGCGCACAGGTATCATACTAACCTACTCCCGTTAGAAGAGGCGCTGAGAACCAGGTGAACCTAATTTGTTCGAAATCTGCAAAATCTCCGTAGCCCGATGCAAAAATGTAAAAGGCGGATTGGGTAAAGAAGACGGTCTGTGCCAACTCGATAGCAAATACAGAGTAAACCAGGATTTTATTTTGCCTGGGGTCCCTCTGAAAAGCCAAATGATAAATATCTAACGAATCGTTTACACAGGGGTTAGTAAAAGACAATATTCCATGAAATACGACTTACAAACTTGCACACAGAGGGCACCAAACAACCCCCAGTGGAACATAAATCCCAAGAGCTAGATTTATCAGCTTTAGAGCAATACCTCCGTACAAGGGTGCCCTTACCCGAGGTCCTGTCCTGTGACGCCATAGAACTCGTTAAAAGGGGTTCAACGTTGTATAGTCTGAATCTGACCGATGTTTACCTTGCGGCTACATCAGGAGGTATTTCAGGGAAGGTAGAATTTGCAATTGTGGCCATTTCACCTGGAGATGATTTCCGTTTGGCCTCCTTTTTCTACTTAAGCTAATGCCAAGGTTGATAGAAACCGATTACGGGCGCTTTCCTGATGCGTTGTCCATAGGGGGTTATAATCTATTTTTAAATTTAGCCAATTTTGGGCCGTCAGCCCACGGAGCCGCATTTAAGCACTGTGGGAATGGTGCGTTCTGTATGCAGCCCCTTTTCTGATATCCACCCTGATAACATCAAGAGAAGTGTTGACATCAAAGAACAATTCATTATATTAATGGATTTACCTGTATTCCGCGGACGACATGATCTGGTAACTCACCACAGAAGTTGGATCCTTATTCACTTGAATACTATTCGGTCACGCTGGGGATCTGTCCATCTACATTGTAGCATGCACAGACATAAGTTTACATTCCTGATAGCACAATCACAATTATAAAATTTCACTAAAAATGGGGTTTCAAGGGATCCCTTCTACCTCTGCCAGGACAGCATTGCTATATCCCAAAGTTGTTTTGAATTGATTGGATTAACTGTGGTCATTTAATGGTCGGTGTGAGGGTACGTAGATCCCTCCCTGAAGTGCCTTTGGACTATGATGCCTACTCGATCAGTAGCCCCACTCATCAGCTGTCTGGGTCACCCGAAGAGCAAGGAATCTTGGCGTGGATGCTTGAAGAGCTTGACTGTCAGAGGATACGATAGTTATGTAGCTGCTATTTTGATTTTGAGTTTGATTCCAATAGAAATTTGTCAATGTGGCGATATTGATCATTTTAGAAAGAGTCTTCTGACTTAATGGAAGCCTAATCGTAGTCATATCGCAGTTTTGACCATCTTTGAAGAGACTGTCAAAATAGATGCGTCCCACGAAACCCGTGCATCCCTAGGTTTGGATCCATAGAGAAAACAGATGTCTTGTATTGATCTTAGATATCTAATCTTCAGGGGCTTCCACAATATGACACATTTAGCGTGTTCGAATTATACGAAACTTTATTCAACCTTGGTTCGCAAGCTTGCTCTTCTTAATGAAGGAGCATATATACGTGTTGTTATGAAGATGGCCTATAGGTGTAATGAGCGTCTAATTGTGGACGAAGTAGGATGCGTGTCTTGGCAACTGGCCATAGTTTAGAATAAAAGGCATTAGCCCTTGATAGTACACACTATCAGGGTAATCTTAGGATCATACCAAATGCCTTGAGGGCCGAACAGAAAACTTCCACCTCGTGTTGTGGCGTTTCAGGAAGGATAAACAAAATATATAACACAGCCGTGAGAGTAAGTACTAACTATATCTCACTTTAAAATACATGGGAGATGAAGCGGCTCGAAGCCGTGGCCTGGGTATATTCGTGTTCCAGATCAGTTCTTGATGTACCCGCCCAAGCATCACGCTCATTGTTCTGGTGTGTGAAAGAGTTCATATATGAGAAATAGCCGCGATCTATGTCTGAAGTATAAGAGGATACATAAGGTCTATCGACCTCTGAAGGTTCTGCTGTATTCCCTGTGTCTCTTCCCCATCCGTATAGAATCCACGCAATAATTCAAGAAATGGTGCCCTATTTTCTGCGCAGCCTTGTGCCAAAGAAAGAACAGCGTCAAAATACGAGGCCGTTGATAACTGTACTGGGCGAGCTAACATTAATTCAATGGGCTCAGTTCCTCTCGGGGTGAGCTTGCTACCGGCGTGGCTGATTTGAAGATGGTGTTGACCTACTCTGCTTACTCTACTATTGCTCACCCCAATGCACAGCTTACTGGCATGGACCTGCGACTCTATAGATTTTTCTCGGTCTCTGTCAGTGTCACAAACCTTCAGACACAGTTCAATAGATCTACGCACGACATTGTAAGTTGAATTTTCTATGAGAAATAGAAGTCGTTGACATTAATCTTTATGACTAGACCACTGCAATTACCTTGACTCTACTATTCCGTTCAGTAGGCGCGGTGAGTATAATGTCCACTTCTACGCACATCAAAGGCTTAACCTCCTCAGATCATCTTCGGAATGCTGTCTGATCGCTTTGGCCGAAAATGGCCCCTTGTCTTCAATCTTATCTTTGTGGCCGTACTAGAGCTGGGTGCCGGGTTTGTTCAAACATTCCACCAGTTCCTTGCTGTCCGTTCCCTTTTGGTATTGGAATGGGGAGTCTGGGGACTTGCAACCGCAACTGCCCTCGAAAACCTTCCTGTTGAAGCTCGTGGTATCGCTAGCGGTGTCCTCCAGGAAGGTTACGCAATCGGATATCTCATCGCAGCTGTAATGAATTTATGGCTAGTCCCGGAAGTAAGCGCCGGCTGGCGTAGTCTCTTCTGGACTGCCTCGGGCATTTCATTGTTTGCCGCCTTCATTAGAGCACTTCTGCCTGAAAGCGAAGTGTTCCTGCGTGCTAAGTCCATGGAAAAGACGAACGGAATGACAACGTCAAAGAAAACAATGGTATTTGTACAGGAAACGAAAGCAATGTTAAGAAATCATTGGGTATTATGCATATATTCTGTATTGCTCATGATCGGTACGTCTCATTTAAATACTTTCTCTCGTACATCTGCCTCTCTAAGCTCCTTTTGTAGGCTTCAATTTTCTCTCACACGGAACACAGGTACGCGTCTACTGTTATTACTATCTTCAAATCATGTTTAAAGTGCAACAGGATCTCTATCCCACGTATCTCACAGCCACGAAAGGGTTTTCATCTCATAGTGCTACAGTTGCAACGATCATAGGAAACTGTGTAAGTGAAATCGAAGACTGTAGATAAATTCAGTTTATAATTCCGTTCTCATCCGAATAGGGTGCAATCGTGTAAGTTTAGCTATCTCTGCATCATTTTCAGCTCTCACTCATACCACCCATACAACCACAGCGGAGGTGCCTTTGGTGGATGGCTGAGTCAATATATTGGGAGGAGGCTGACGATGATGTGCGTCTCGATCAGCACTATCCCCACCACGCCATCTATCTCACCCATTCACTCACTCACTTGGTTTTATTCAGCATCCATGTCGTAGTAATTGCAGGTATGCCGTGTCTATGTAAAGCTGTCATTATGCCTGACCTGTTTACCAACGCAGCATTTATTCCGCTTTGGATATTGCCCTCCACCTTTGGTCCCCTAGCTGCTGGCGCATTCTTCCTTCAATTCGGTGTACAAGGGGCCTGGGGCGTTGTGAGCAACTTCTTTGAGTCATGCAGAGATGTTTTCTAATGGTACTTTACCAGATTCCTATACATTTGGCTGAAATGTCCCCACCCGCGTTTCGTGCGACCTTCCCGGGCGTTGCTTATCAACTTGGAAATGTATGATCTGTTGCATGCTTCTGCCAGTCCTAATACATCTAATGTTTTCAATTTAGATGGCCTCGTCTGCATCTGCACAGATTGAAGCTAGTCAGTACATCTCATCACTTATTTTTCTTGACTAACCGCGACCTGATAGCTGGCGGTGAACACCTTCGGACCACAATCGTACAAAAGGGTAAAATTGTCAACGTGCCGGATTATGCTTCTGTATGTTTTAGCCACTTTTACTCTATACGGTGACTCACTTGAAGTCTTAGGTCCAGGGTATTTTCATTGGGGCCGTGGCTGCATTCGTCATTTAATCACTATAATTGGGCCCCGAGTAAGTGTTTTTCAATACATCCCGTGCCAAAGGTAAATTAATCATCGTGAAGAAACCTTGGATCCCATTTCGAAAAGCACAAGACGGCTTTCGAGGAAGAATCAGTACAGGACATTATTAATGAATATCCTAGTACATTGGAGAAGGGGAAAGCCAACAAAGCTCCGAGATTGAAGAGAAGAAGAGTGAGGAACAGGTTTAGCATGCAAAGTTGTTTCTCGAATTCTGAAAGCGTCGCTGGCTCTCTGTATTTGATACGTATCATTAAATATTCTGGTCAACACCTCAATTTACTGGCTAGCGAGTCTATAACTTCAAGACCGGGTCCGAACGGATCTGAATGGTTTTATGGCGAAGGTTCAAATTGGGTTCAAAACAAAAAAAAAAAATTAACGATCACGTGGATTGTAAGCTCCGACTTCGAGTCACTATTTGGACTGTGCCGCAGTCTTGTCACAATTTCCATTTGATTCTTGCTGTGCGGCAGAGTCCGCGCAGACGCTAGATCTCTTTCCTGATTACTCGATTAAGTCTAATATATAATCTGTAGCATTTAAGTATCTGTCTGCTCTCCAAGTTCAATTTCTGTGTCCTCAATATCGTCTACCATTCACACTTCAAGTCATTCTAGTATAGCAAGCATGTCGACTATCAGCTACATCACTATACATGTACATACTCACTCTATACACGTCTTAACCTGCACACTCTCTGCTAAAATTACACAACAGCTAGCATTGGAACACTCCCAGAGCGCAATCCAGGAGGAAAGTAGTCACAATTATTCCGAAGCCCTTGTGCATTGTCACAGCTCTCTGGATTATTTTGTCCTTGGTCCAGTACTTTACCATCCCCACACAGTCCATATGGACTCCACTGGACTCCACTGGACTTGCCTATATACTGAGTGTAAAGGTAAACAGAGTCCTGTGGACTCCTGTGGACTATAGTGGACTTGACTGGACTTGACTGGACTCCACTGGATTCCACTGGACTTCAGTAGATTTTATAATATACAGTGAATATGGACTAAGATAACTGGAGTCCACTAGACTTGATATAGTGAATAAGTTCAATCTTAATGTAAATTCAGAAGAGTGGAATACAATATATTAATAACTATGTAATACATTATTGTCTACTTGCAAGGTCCAAGACATAAAGAAAAAATAAATAAAAATAAAAATAAAAAAATAAAAAAGGGGCGGGAGGATGGTAGGGATAGCTGTAGCACCCACTATCCTTGCCCTCACTGTCCCCACCCTCACGCTTGCTGTCCCTGCTGTCCCCAGCGCTTGCATGGCGATCCCCATGCTTGCTGTCCCTTCCATCCTTGCCCTTGCCCTTGCTGTACCCACCCTTGCCCTTGCCGTCCCTGCTGTTCTTGCCCTTGCTATCCCCACCCTTGCCCTCACCGTCCCCACCTTTGCTCTTGCAGTCCCTGCTATCCTTGCCCTTGCAGTCCCTGCTGTCCTTGCTCTTGCAGTCCCTGCTGTTGCCCTCACAGTTGATGTCCTCACCCTTGTACCTGCCATTTTTCCCTCACCATCCTTGCCCTCACCATCTGCGCCCTCTCTCTCACTGTCCATTGTTGCCCTCGTTGTTGCCCTCATTGTTGCAATTGTTCATATCTGTTACGACTTCAAGCTTATATTCACGTGCATGGATAAAGCCAACAGTCAAGTAGTCAAGAACAGCGAGTTCAAGCGGTATCGAGTAAGAGGAGATTAGATTCTCAAGAACTAGCTAAAGAATACAGTGGATCCTTCCTGGTATAAATACTATGAACTGCACAGCAAGTTGAAACGAGTTTGAATGTTCATCAGCAGATGTATATAAGAATAGAGGAAACAGATCAAGCATTCATCGAAAGATGTATCATAAAAGATAGAAGTGAAAGTCCATCAAAGATATGATGGAGTTTCGTAGATGTGATGGAAAGCAAAGTTCATCAGAACATACGATGATGTATCAATGATGTGACGGATGACAAAGAAAAGGGAAAAAGAAAAAGAAAAGAAAGGAAAAGAAAAAGAAAATAAAGTGTCCGTAACAATATCCATCCTTGTTGCTGTCTGCATGGCCGTCATGGCCATCATGGATAACAGAGAGGGCGAGGATGGTGGCAGCAATGGAAAAAGGAGAGGAAGGGGGTGGCTGGTGGCTGGAAAAAGAGCTGATGTGTATATTTGATTATTGTTATGCTGATCTGCTGATGCCAGGCACACATACGTCACATGTACCTGTGAAACTTTCACCCCGTGGACTGAACAAAATACAAAAATGTATTCATAGGGAGGCTTTGCTCCCATGTAGATTTAACTATTGTTTTATTCAATTGTTATTTCATAGAGTTTATTTCCATTGACTGTAGTTTTTATTTTTTTGCAATTGATATTAATATTAATAACTAATGATCATACTTTGGATATTATGTTAATTATTGCATCCAGTAGACTCCACTGGACTGTGCTAATAAATATATTATTTGTTGTTGTTCAGTGAATATTTAAGCCCCAGTTCACTGGACTCCACTGGACTCCAGTGGACTTGACTGGACTCATAATACACTGGACTGAGACTGGACTGAAAATTTGGCAGGAGTCAGTGCAAGTCCAGTGGACTCCAGTGGACTGCAGTCCAGTCCAGTCCAGTGGACCAGACAGTCTGTCAGCCAGTTTGGCTGGGCAGAGAGTCCACTGGAGTCCACTGGAGTCCATATGGATTGTGTGGGGGAAAGGAAGACCTCCCTTGGTCTGAAATGTGAGAATCAAAATTATCAAATGGCTGGACTATGGAAATCACATTCAAGGTTAATTTGTGCAGATGAGTGCAACAATGACTTGAAATCCTCATCAGAGAGAAGATCAACAATTTGTTATTGCTGATAGACAATTTCAGACACCATCTCACCACCAACAAAGCCACTATCAAGGCAAAACCTCTTCCATCAGACAAACCCTTGGTAAAATTGGAGTATGTAGCTGGGCTTGAAGATGCTAAAGTAGTAGTCCAAGAAAGTATAATTCTACCTCTCAGGTTTCCACACCTTTTCAGAGGTGCTAGGTCATGTTTGGGCCAGAAAATCCTTCTGTACAGTCCTCCAGGGACAGGAAAAACCTTCTGGTCCAGGCTACCTCCACCATGGTGAACAGCATGCTATTCAGACTGTGCTGTAGTAACTTAATGAAGAAAGACTGCCCCAAGATGTATGTTGTTTCATTATTAAATGGGTGTTATCTTCACTCACTCTCAAAAACTTGCAGACTAGTAAAGCATGCTTTCCAGTTGGTACAAGAGTCATCCCCTTTGATTATATTTCTCAATCGAATTGAATCTTTGTCTACAAATTCAGAAGCAAATCACGCAAGAATGGGAGACAAAAAGAGGAATGTCATGGTGGATCTCTTCATACTAATAAATGAACTTATCCATGATCAATCTTGGGTCATAGTCATTGCAGCTCCCAATGCTCCTGGCAGATTGCACCCCTTTCCTATGCCAGTACATGCATGCAGAAAAAATCATGATATCTACCCTGGAGTATGGTATCTGCCAGATTCTGATGAGGCCACACAGATTCGTGAAAGAAGATACTGCCCTCTTCCAGACCGAGATGCTCAATGAAGGATACTTGAGATTTGTGTAGGAGACACACCATGTGATCTTGCACCCACAGACTATGACATTATTGTAGACAGAACCAACCAATGGGCACTCAGGTCTACAATCACAATTATTGTCAGCCATGCACTCATGCAGCCATATAGGTGTTTCACATCTGCCACCCCTTCAAGAGAGGTTCCTACTTACTCAGAAGGCAAAATTTTTGCTACCAAGTGGGCACTGTGCTCACCAGAAGATGCAGAAGCAGTGGAGGTATCTATGCAGGATTTGCATCCAGATGAACTAGTCTTTCCACCTCATCATCACAGATTTTCTGACCCTCTTGGAACATGCTTGCCAGAGGACATCTCAGGGAGATATTGAGCGATATGAACAATGGATGAAGAAGGTGGGTGGTGCAGCTTTGTCTTCATAGTACAATATTGCTGCTCAGAACTGTAGACATGATCGCACAAATAAATACACTGATACTGTGACTTTTTGTACCACAGACTTCAGGGTTTGGTGACTGGTCAAAGTAATGATGATTACCAGCATGTGGAATGGGGAGATCTTGCAGAATGGAAATTTATTCTTATATAAATGACTTTCACATTATCAGACACTTGAGTACATGATACTAAAATCAGAGTTCAAATCACTTGTTGAAGGAAGTACCTTTGCTACTACTCACACTAGATATAACCAACATTCAGATGAAGATAGAAATACAGTGAAGCATCATTCATGGTATATCTACAAGAGGATATTGTGATTGAGCTTGAAAAGGATGAGAAAGTTAACTGACACACTTCAACTGGCTTTGCGTGCCTACGTATGTATGTCAGCACCCAAAAGGCCTATCAACGGAAGCCAAACAAGTAATCAGTATCAAAAGTAGTTGTTACTGCGGAGTGCTTTGCCTCTTGTGGATGGAGTACACATATAATGATCTGAGCACACAGCACATCAAGGGAGATAGTGTCAGGGTTTCCTTTATTTACTTCTATTTTCATCACTTGATTATCTTTTATCTTTTATCTTTTATCTTTTATCTTTTATCTTTTATCTTTTATCTTTTATCTTTTATCTTTTATCTTTTATCTTTTATCTTTATCTTTTTATCTTTTATCTTTTATCTTTATCTTTCTTGATATCTTGATTATTCATCACCACTCTTTTCCATTCTCATCATGATCTCTATTACTCATCCTACTCATCATTGCTTTCTTCATTACTCATCATGATCCTTCTTATTACTCATCATGGAATCTTACTTAGTAAGTCATCTTTAGAGTAGTATAAATACTGCATGTTTTGTAGATAGATCCCCAGCTTCAATCTCTTAGGATTTCCACTATCATTGGTGTGAACCTTTAGATCATTGATTCCTCATAAGTCTATCCTCTGCTCTCTCCTCATCCTCTGCTCTTACTCTCTTGCTTGTCTTTGTTGGTGGCCTTGTCACACTGATTTTAGTGTTGCCCTGACAGATAGTAATGTCATCTTCTGACAGTTT